>JAZKJV010010084.1:0-213414 GCA_037367405.1 Ottelia alismoides
TATGCCATAGTAGTTGTCACCTCTCCTCCAATGATGTTGTCAGCCCCTCTTCCAATAACATTGCCCAATGCCATTGGCTCCAACTTCCTTATGCATCACCTGTTGCTGCTTCACCCAACCTCTTGCCTCTGAAAACCCCCACCCCTTGATCCCCCAACCCCCAAAACCCCCACTCGATCTACTGCCAACACCCATAGCCTTTCCAAGCCACCACCAACCCCCATCCTATTCCATCACAAAACACCCTCCAACCCCCTCCCAAATCATCACCAACACCCCTAGGCTATTGCAACAACCTCCAACCTCCAGCCCCCCCGATCGACGACACCCAACCAAGCCGACAACACCACCTCAGGCTACCGCAAGCACCACCCCTCATACCCTGGAACTCCATCATCGATGCTTGAACCCACTATGCAATCCAATGCTTTGTGCGTATTGCATGTCATCGATTCATTCTCCACCAAATAATTAGTATCCGACTACCACTATCCAATCTCTTGTCAGTTTTGTAATCCCCACGAGTCTTGGTATATCTAAGAAGCTTTTTGGATCTACATATTTCTTTGCAGTAGGTATGACACCTTAGTCAGAGATGTAAGAATCAGATGTGATATCTCAAGGATATAAGGGAGGAAGTGCCCACCTACCCTCGTTCAGCTCGATCCCCAAGTTGGACGAGACCAATTATACCAAGTGCTCACGCATGTTCCTCATTATTGTACAAGGATATGACAATGAGCATATTTTATTGGAGTCAGAGCCTGTTGACTAGAAGATATGTCACATGGTCTAAATATGATAAGATGATCAGTTCATGGATCATGATTAACGTCGTCAACAACATCGCAGACGAGTTGATTTATTACACCACAACTCACGACATGTGAACTTCTATCAAAGATACAAACAATTAGGAGAAGAACTCGAAGAGGATGTATACGACATATTTTGACATGATAAATATGAAGCAAGTAGGTTGTTCCCTAGCTGCGTACTTCTCTATCTGAAATCTCTATTTGAATGTTATAATGCATGTATTTCAAGATGAACATGCATTACAAAGAAGTAACGCCACAATAATATGTTTATTTAGGTTTTTTTGGATGCCTTCAATACGTTCTACACTGTAGCATGTGGCCAAAGGATTACTTTTCATGTCCTCCCAAAAATTGAGGACTCCTATAGTACCATAAGCCACCTCGATTTCTTTATCATCGACACTTCTACTGACGTTCAGGACAACTACTAAATTTGTTGCTCCATATGGGCAAGGGGTTTGCTTCGGTATAGGTGAAGGAAACCATCCAGTGCACTTACTACAACAAACTCAGACACATTGAAGCAGTCTACTACCGTAAACATGACTATTCTCCTACTACTACTCGAGTCACCATTGTTGAGGGTGACACCACCCTACTCATTGTCCTTAGAGAGGACTTTGTCGATTTAATGGAGTGCCTAAATATGCTCCACTCAAATACTAAACCCTTACACTAGAGTGATCCTCCTAATACTGTTATTGTCACCCGTATGATTATCTACGTTGTCTTAGCCCAAAATTCATGAAAACAAAATGGTTAATTGATATAGGTGCCTCCATAAACCTATGTAGGAAACATATCCTACTCCAACTACATCAGATGCGCCAAGTCTCTAGTTGACGATATGTACAGGCCGTAGATGGAAGATTTCCCCTGTTAAGGGATGAGGGGAAGTCCATCTCACCCCCGAACATCAGTGTTAATAATATTCTATTTCTCCTCAAGTTTTTAATCAGTCTTTTGTATGTCTATCATATTTGTAAGGAGCTCAACTACCAATCTATATTTGACATTCTTTCTTCTATTTTTCAAAGCATGCTGATTGGAAGGATGATTGGTGCATGCCATGAAGAAGGGGTTGTCTACCATCCTGTCTAGTCATCTGGGATGCTTACTCTAGGTCCTCATTCTCTTCTTCTTCTGATGCTCTCTAGCATCGATGTCTAGTTCATCCTTCTCTTCCAAGGCTGTGTCGTCAACCTAGAGTGCGAGACTTGCCAATTGAGGAAGCATCACATGAATTCCTTTCCTTCATCTGGTACTATCCATTCTACGATTCTTTTTTAGATTGTCCATTGATAAACTCAAAAATCAATAGGTCTTGTGTTCCACACAAGGCGGGAACACAGTCGAAGTGTGGACCAATCAAAATCTGAATTTAATCAACAATTAACCCACACTAAAGATCAATAAATTAGAACTAATGTGGAGTTAAAATTTATTTTTAACTCTGCACAAATGGTGTATAGTGACGAGTATGCAGAGAGTTCGAACACAGGGAGCAAGCAGGGTAATTCAAAAATTGATGCACAAGTGAATGCGTGTGAGTGAAGTGTCTACACTAAGCAAGCCAACAACTAAGTTTTTGTGGGTTTTTAATTTTTAATTTTTTTTATTTTTATTTAATTTTTAATTTTGTATTTTGATTTTTTTACTTTTCTGATTTTTGTAATTTTATATTTTATATTTTTTTCAATATTGGAATTTAAAACAATGCAATAAGAGACAAGATAGAGTATTTATAGAAATGTGCAAAAATATCCAAAAATTCAGAAATAAAATCTTTTTGGTATCTTTGTGGTTTTCTACTGTTTTTGTGATTTTTGGGGATTTTCAAGATGTTTTTGATATTTTTAAATAGCAAAACAAGGCAAAACAGGGAAATATGTGCTGGCTGTGAGTAAAAGGGGATTTAAAAATAGAAACCAGTACTCAAAATTTTTCACACTAAATTTTCAAATAAAGCTACTGAAATATAGAACAAATAGGAACTGAATTTGTGATTTTTGGAGTTTTCTTTGATTTTGTATAATTTTTTGAAGTTTTTGAGTGTTTTTAAATTTTTTAATGTTTTTCTTTTGAGATTTTTAGTGATTTTTGGACTGACACTAAAATATGGTAAAACACACGAAATATAATTTTTTTGGAATTTTTCAAAACGTTTTTTATAATTTTTATGGGTTTTCTAATGCAAACAGTGAAATAAATGCATGTTTTTGATTTTTAATAAATGTGAAAATGCAGTAAAAATGCAATGCAAAAATATGGCGTGCAAGTACAGGTAAACAGGAGCTTAAGTTCAAAATTTGAGGATTTTTCGAGTTAAAACAGGGGTCCAAATAAATAGAGCAAGTCAGCACAAATTACAGGCCTGGCAGGGGCAGTTATGCAAATATTAAAACAACCAGGGGCACACATGCAAAATTTCCACAAAAGTTTATACTAAAACTTGCATTTAATGGATTAAAGATAAATAGCAAAATCCGCAAGGGTGTCTGAGCAATTTACCCACCAGGGCGCGTGACTTGCACGCGCTTGGGAGGGGTAAGAGAGCAAATACAAAAACCTAGAGGGTCTTGAATGCAAAATATCCAAAACTATTACACTTAATAGGCAACTTAAAGGACTGAATACAAATGTCAAAAACCCGGAGGGGGTTCCCTACAAAAATGCCAACCCACGTGCTTTCATACGTGACCTGGCATGGGTATCCCTGTAATATTACAATAATATAAGGGTCGAGATGCAAATAGTCCCAGGTTTTTTTTAAACTACAGATGCAAATTTAAGTATTAAATCTAAATGCAAAGAGGCGCAGGGGTTAGGATGCAAAATACCCCTATTTGCGCGCGATCCAACGGCGGGGATGCTTTCACTCGAACACGTGGCGCTCAGAGGACGGCCGATGACGCTTCGCAGATGTCTGGCTGAGATTAGATCGCGGGGAAGGATCGGACGATATTGGCGAGGATGGATCGGACGACCGATGTTGGATCTGGAGCTGCGGCTCGATCAGACGGTGGAAAAGCGAGGAGGAAGAACAGGGAAGGACACCGGCGGAGGCACACTTCCTGACTCCGATCTCGCTCCTCAGGCTGTGGACGGGCTCCAAAATGGAGCTGCAGACTCCCGGAAGGTCACCCTATGGTCTGGAGGGCTCGGATTCGTCGGAGAAGCGTCGGGGTGCTGGCGCGAAGGCGGCGGAGCTCGAAGCTCCAGGTATCTCCGGCGAAGATCGCAAAATGCTTTCCAGGTGCGTTGACTGCTCTTTGACCTGCAAGAAATGGTGAAAAGGTCCAGGGCAAACTGCCTGGACCTCGCGGAGGCGTGGGGATGCGTGATCGATGGAGGGGAGGCTCGGCCGGAGGTGCGCTCCGGTGAGGTGAGCGGGTGGAACGATATACTCGATGGATCTTGATGATTTCGCGTGCTAAATGATCCTAAGGGTACAGGGAATGATAAGAAGTGAAAAAAAAGATAGGAGCAAACCTCGAAGGCGCGTGACCTGAGGTGCAGAACCTCGACGGCGGTGTCCTGCCGGAGGTGGTGGAGCCGCTGCAGCGCCTCCTCGACTCGCCTGATGGTTCAGATGTGGAGCTGTCACCTCCAGCAACGTAGGGAGCACAACAGGGAGGAGGATTGATGTCCGAAGAGCGTTCAACCCTGGGAAGGAAGTGGCGGAGCTCTATTTGAAGAAGTTTGGATGCGTGACTTCGAGAAGAAGTCACGGGCGGGAGGAGCAGATCTAAGGAGATCTGGGAGGTCGGCGATGGAGGTGATGGTACAAGGAACGATTTCCATGAAGGGAGCGGCGGCAAAGGACGAACGGCGCGGCCTCGAAAATCCGCAAAAGTGGGGAAAAAACGAGGCGCGCAGGGCTACAGGGTGTAGGTCAGACTGTTGACCTTGGTCAACAGTCCTGGCCTCCTGGTTGGTCCACGTGGACCAACAGGAAAAACCCAAAAAAAAGTTTGACTAATTAATTTAAAAATAGTAAATGGCGTTATTAATTTATGATTATAAAATAAAAAATATTCGTTATTTTATGTAGTATTTTATTATGATTTTTATTTTATTTTATGAAGTATATTTTTACAAGTTGCTTTTATACCCTTATATAGGTATATTATCTATATATTGTATCCTTCTATTTTTATTTTGTATATTTTGATTTTATTATTTTTTGTTTATTATTTTATAAAAATATAAAATACTTTTATACACATAAATATATTTTTGTTTTATTTTTATGATTTGTTTTGTATATTTAATAAATTATATGAGTATGTTACACAGGTATGTATACGAGTATTGTATCTATGTATTCTATATACAAGTATTTTATTTTTTATTTTATTTACATTTTTATTCTGATTTTAATACACATATTTATTATAAGTATTATTTACATAATTTATAAAAATATAAAAATGAATAAATAATGAATAAAGAATAAATTGAATATTTTAATATGCACAAGTACACAATGAGGGCCCAAAACTCAACTTTCAAACCGTAGCTCCGCCAAATGCAAAACCACCGCCATTATATAGCTTATTTTCTTCTATATACAATTAAAGGTGAGTACTCTGCATTTGGAGTTTTCAGTTGTGAGATACGGGTCTGGAAAGTTGGGATTCTGGATTCTTATTCAGACCATAACCTTTTATCTGTACATTATTTTTGAGTGAAATCAATTTTGTATTTTTCTTATAAAATTATCTAAAACTTTCATGTACAAAGTTTCTTTATTTGAGGTACAAAAAGTGGAACCAAAAATAGGTCCCAAAATGAATAAAGAATGAACAGGAAGTATATGTATTTTATCTGTATTTTGACCTTATCTCCCCCTACTTTATTCCTTGTCGACCTATTCATCAAGATGCCTAGGTCTCGGGGTTTCGGTTCATAAAATATTTACAAAATTTTATTCTTTTTTCTTTTCTTTATTTATTCTATAATTTTGGCTTTAATTACAGTAATTTATACACTAATTAGATGCTCATGCATGGATGCTAATATGATGAAATAAAGGCTATTTACAGGTATTTGCTAGGGTTTTTGGTGCCAAATGATAGAATAAAGATGATGAAATGTGGATTCATCATCCCCCTATACTTTACCTTTGCTAGTCCCTAGCAAACACTCATGCAAGAAGTGCAAAAGAAAAAGAAAGAAAAGAAAAAGAAGAAAGTTGGATTTGATTTGATTATTAAACTTGTCTTCACAAAATCAAAGTTTGGAGCTTACGTCGGACCTTTGGAATTTTAGTGCAGTCGGAACCTTAATGAGAACCAAATTTGAAATCCAACAGTCCTTGAGAATCCCAAAACTCTGTCCAAGTCTCCTCAATAGTCAGGTCAGAAATACCTCAACTCATACGCAAACTCTTACGACTATGAATCTGACTTGTACAGTGTAAGTGATATGTAGCTCCCCACCTCAGAAGTAACGAGGAAACAACTTCCCCCAACCTGGTAACTCTAATGCCTCGGTCTAGCAACTCTTTCCTCGAGAAGCGGGGTATTCCCTTCGGAGTTCAAGTGCAACCGGCTCAAGAAGAGGGGGAAGAAGTATAGACTTTTGGAAGCTCAGCCAGTGTAGCCAAGTCTTCCGCTGCAAGCTTCATGAGATGTAACATGGATACCATAAGCTTTTGCTTTATTGGACTATATACACTCCGGTGGGGTTAAATTTTCAATCCGACCCACCACTTTTTTGGAGTTTTTTTTCGTGCATCTGTACAACATATCTACATGGTGCAGCATATATACAAGAAATTTTCCTCTTGAGCCAGTAGACTATCCCTCTTTTGAAGCTTTATTGCAACCCACGGCTTCTGTCTTTAGCCTTCATCACCACTAGACCAAGTTGAGGTGCACTTCCTTCACTATAAGAAGAAGAGAGGTTCCGCCTAGAAGTACTACCCTCATATGCTACCCCAAGCCAAAGGAAACTGCCTCCTCACCACCTCATCCGTGGAGAGCTATGTGAAAGGTGCAGGTGTCCAAGTTAGGTCATTATCAACAAGAGTCGTGCGTGTGCTCCGAAATACTCTACTTAGGCAGTCAAGAATCCATTGAACCAAGTCCCGTGATCCTCAAAGAATTAAGTCAACTAGACCTGAAGTACCTCAAACCCAGTTCCTATAAGGTTCCTGTTATTAGGTAGATTTTAAGGTCCAATCAAGCTCCAATCTCCGGATTTTACTTAGACTTGTTCAACTATCAAACTCAATCCAAAAAATGCTCATGCTATGCTATGCAAGAAATATTTTTGTGATGCAATTTTCAAGATTTTGAACTTTTTATGGATTTTTGAAAAGATGATGCATGATGTATATGCAGATGCAATTTTTTATATTTTTCAGAAAGATTTTTCAAATGTTTTTGGATTTTAATTTTGCAAATGTTTTTGGGATTTTTGAAAACAAAAAGTTTTGGCTGAAAACTAGGTGAAAACTATGTACACGGGAGTGCTTCTTATATACACAAGAAGTGGATTTTAAGAATTTACAAGGGTAAGTGATCAATTTTATAAGTACATATAGTGGATTTTTGGTGTGATGTAGGTATTCCTTAAACTTATTTGACACAAGCTTTTCACACCATTTTTGAAAACTATAGTCCAAAATAGTTTTTACAAACATTTTACAAACATGTACACACATTTGAAAATCATTTTGCAAAGGCTTTCAAAACAGTATATATAGGTTTTTTAAATATTTTTGCAACCATTTTTCAAACCATTTGCAAATCATTTTTCAAACATTTTATTTCACACAAAGAAAATAAATTTTACAAACCACACTTTTTACACAGGTTGAAAACATGTAACAAAACATTTTCAAAATAGTTTTCAATAGATGTTCATACAGATTTTCAAACTATTTTTCAAACATTTTGCAAAAAACATTTTCACCTGATTTATTAATCAGTATATACAAAAAGAATTTGAGGAATAACCACATCTTTTTATTAAGAATTTTTAATGAATTTTAAAGAATTTTTAGCCATATTATTAAGAAAATATGAAAGTACGAGTTATGACTAAAGTATATACGTAGTATATACGACCCCCCTATACTTAGCTTGAGCTATGTCCTCATAGATCGGAGAGAAAAGAGAAGACATAACTCGGACTAAGTATAGACAAGTCTAAAGAATAAATAAATAACGAAGGAATCAATGAATGAGAAGTCGACCGTCCCCCCTATACTTAGGATCAAATAATCCTAAGTATAGCAGACTGTACACAACGCAGGGAGGGTCAAGGGTGGGAATGAACAGATCGTACTCCAATTGTCTCCCCCTATACTTAGGGTACGATATCCCTAAGTATAGACAAGAAGAGGAGACAATGGAGAGGATCGAAAAATAGTGAAACTCGGGGTGCACGCCCCCTATACTTAGGACAAAGTACGTCCTAAGTATGGAAAACTGTCTACAAGGGCGGTACCTTTTTGATAGATGAAGAAGGTAGAAGAGGAAAAGAAGAAAAGAATAAAATAGATCGACCGATGAAAGAGTGATATGGACAGATGATCTGTACAGCGGAAGATAAAAGTGATCACCATGTATGAGATGCAGATGATATGAGTCAAAGGACACCTCTCATACCAGAAGAATGGGGGCAACGTTAATGGTCGGCGGGTCATGATCTAGATATAACTTCAGGCGTTGACCATTGACGCGGAAGGTAGAGGAAGATGACGGTTCGGATATGTCGATGCTGCCATTGTCATGTACCTTCCTGACCACATACGGACCTTTCCACTTGCTCTGCAATTTCCCTGGAAATAATTTCAGCCTAGAGTCAAACAACCATACTCTCTGATCTGGCTCAAACTGTTTATGGCTGATATGCGAATCGTGCCATGTCTTTACTTTCTCTTTGTACTGTAGGCTGTTAGAGAAGGCTGTGTCTCTTAGTTCTTCCAAGGCTGCCAATTCTGCTCTTCTCTGGTCTCCTATACTCTCGGGATCTAAAAGTAACTCAGTGACTGCCCAAAAAGATTTGTGCTTGATTTCCACTGGCAAATGGCACGGCTTGCCATAGACGAGACGAAAGGGAGATGTCCCCAATGGATTCTTGAAAGAAGTCCGATAAGCCCACAAGACCGAGTCCAAAAGCTGTGACCAATCCTTTCGGTCTGGGCGGACAACTTTCTGCAAGATAGTCTTTATCTCCCGATTCGATACTTCGGCAAGACCATTAGTCTGAGGGTGATATGGAGTGGCAACCCGATGGTCAATGCCGAACTCGTCTGCAAGGGCCCTAACCTTATCATTGATGAAATGAGACCCCCCGTCTGAAATCAAGACTCTAGGTACCCCGAACCGTGAAATGATATTTTTCCTCAAGAATTTGCACACGGTTTTCGCATCTGCGGCTCGGGCGGGGATGGCCTCAACCCATCGGCTGACATAATCCACAGCGAGCAAAATATGCTCGAATCCCTGACTCTTAGGAAATGGGCCCATGAAATCAATTCCCCATGCATCAAAAACCTCACAAAAGTGAATGGGTTGCATGGGCATCATGTCTCTCTGTCCGCAGGTTCCCATTTTCTGACAGTCAGTACATCTCTTCACGAACTCATCAGAATCCTTGAAGAGAGTAGGCCACCATAGGCCGGATTGAAGCACCTTCTGTGCTGTCCTTTTTCCAGAATGATGTCCTCCTGCCTCAAGCTTGTGGCAATATGTGAGGACGCTTTGCTGCTCTTCTTGAGGGATGCACCTCCTCCAGATACTATCCCCTCCTTCATGATAAAGGACGGGATCCTCCCAATGGTAAAACTTGGCCTTAGCTAGGAAGGTCTCAAGTTTCTGCCTGGGCCAACCCTGAGGGACTGTCTTGGCAACAAGATAGTTTACAAAGTCAGCATACCACGGGAGTGAGGTGACAGCCAAGATCGCCTCATCTGGAAACGTCTCAGTGATAGGTGCGCTGGGCTCAGATTCCTCAAGATTCTCCAATCTGGAGAGATGATCCGCCACCACATTCTTGACTCCAGGCTTATCCTTAATCTCAATATCAAATTCCTGGAGTAGAAGGATCCATCTGGTAAGACGTGCTTTGGCATCCTTCTTAGCCATTAAGTACCGGATGGCGGTGTGATCAGTGTAGATTGTCACTCTAGATCCGAGAATATATGATCGGTACTTATCAAGAGCAAAGACTACGGCCAGCATCTCTTTCTCAGTCACAGTGTAATTCCGCTGAGCGGCATCCAAAGTCCGGCTGGCGTAGTGAATGGCAAAGGGTAATCCATCCCTCCTCTGTCCAAGCACAGCCCCAACGGCAAAATCTGAAGCATCCGTCATGATCTCGAATGGGAGAGACCAGTCGGGTGGCTGAAGGACAGGAGCTGAAACAACCATTTCTTTGAGAGTCTCAAATGACGCCAGACACTTATCATTGACAATAAACTCGGTGTCTTTCGTTAGCAAGTCAGTGAGCGGTCGGGCAATACGACTGAAGTCCTGAATGAACCGTCGGTAGAAACCGACATGCCCCAGAAAAGACCGTAACTGACGCAAGTTGGACGGTGGATTGAGTTTTCTGATGATATCCACCTTGGCAGGATCGACCTCCATGCCCCTGTTGGAGACGATGTGACCAAGGACCGTCCCCTGAGTCATCATGAAATGACTCTTCTCCCAGGATAAGACAAGATTGACCTCAATGCAGCGCTTCAGCACACGGTCTAGGCAGTCAAGACAAGCGTCGAACCCGTCGCCATAGACCGAGAAGTCATCCATGAAGACCTCTAAACAGTCACCCACCATGTCCGAAAATATGGACAACATGCACCTTTGGAATGTCGCCGGAGCATTACATAGACCAAAGGGCATCCGTCTGAAAGCATATGTCCCGAACGGACAGGTGAATGTCGTTTTCTCCTGGTCTTCGGGCGCAATGGCCACTTGATTATATCCAGAGTACCCATCAAGGAAACAATAATGACTCTTCTCGGCCAACCGCTCGATAATCTGATCAATGAATGGTAGCGGGAAGTGATCCTTCTTGGTGGCCTCATTCAATCGTCTGTAGTCCACACAGACCCTCCAAGAAGTTGGTACTCTGGTAGCGATCTCCTCTCCAGACTCATTGACAACTGTAGTGATACCCGTCTTCTTGGGTACCACATGTAACGGACTTACCCATTTGGAGTCGGAGATGGGATAGATGAAATCGGTGCTCCACCACCTTGAAATTTCTTTCATGACTACGTCTCGAAGATTCGGGTTCAGCCGTCGTTGGAACTCACGCGATGGCTTAGCGTTATCCTCAAGATAGATGTGGTGAGAGCAAAGATTTGGGCTCAGCCCCTGGAGATCAGCTATACTCCACCCGATTGCCTTGCGGTTTCTTTCAAGAACCTCCATCAGACGAGACTCTTGTTCTCCAGTCAAATCTGCTGAGATAATGACTGGGTACATTTCTGGCTCACCCACAAGGAATCTGCATGTCATCGACTGCGGCAGAGGTTTCCGTTCTGGACAACTGGGAGGTGGCAGATCTGGCTTCTGGTATGTCTGTGTGAAGGCGACCAGGTCTGCATGGGAGAACTCTCGCTCTGCATGAATCTCTGACGAAAGGCGGCCCACTGAATCATCAATAAACTGTATTGGCTCGCACTCTGTCATGGTCATTGGCTCAGAAGGAATCAGACACGGTAAGTATTCATCAAAATCATCCCAGTCAATGTCTGAATCCGAGGGATCAGAAGAAGATGTACAAGAATGAAAATCATCGGCACCACTCGTCCCAACACTGTCAGCTTCAGGTGTATCCTCATCCAGGAGTGTGCTCTCCCGACTCTCGATTGCCATGAGCTTGAGATATAGTGAATCTGTAGGCAAGGCGAGGGTCGGTGCTACGGGATCTTTCCAGTTGGATTCATCATCAGTCATCTCGAAATCACAAACCCGGTGGATGTCTAGCTCCTCTTCTGTCATCTGCTCGGCTTCGCTGGATTGCTCTGAGCATGCCAACTCTCTAGCCCTGGTTTCCTCGATCGTCTCTATTTGTATGGTTTCGCCCTCTACGCGAAAGCACACCTTCCCGCAATCATGGTCGGTCACCGCCTTGGCTGTGGCCAAGAATGGGCGTCCAAGTATGATGGGGGCATCGGTTACCGACTCAGGGATCTCCATGTCCAACACAACGAAGTCCACGGGGAATTTCAGGCCCTGAATGGTAACGACCACGTCTTTCAATAACCCCTTCGGCCTCTTTATCGATCTATCAGCAAACTGAAGGACTGTTCTGCTTCGAAGAAGAGGGCCAAACTCGAATCGCTTGAGTAAGGCTGCCGGAAGGAGGTTAATTGAAGAGCCGTTGTCTAATAGAGTACGATCAAACTGCTGCTCCTAAATCTCGCATCTGACATAGGGAGCTCCTGCGTCTGGTTGCTTGGCTGGCAGCTTGTTCTAGATGGTGCAGCATGTGTCATGAGTGAGTATATGGATTTGATCTCTGTGCCTCTTCCTTCTTCGGACAGTAGTTGTCTCTTTCAGGTTCTTTTTGAAGAAGGGGATATGCTCAAATGCTTCTCGTAGAGTCAACTGAATGTGAAATCTGTCAATCATTTGATTGCCGAACTCTACCTGCTGGTTCTTTTTTGGGTTTTCTTTTTTATTCCCCTTCGTTCGGCGGAGTGCTTCAGGGAAGGGGATTGTAGGGGCCTCCTCAGATGGAGGACTAGGAATCGGTTCCTGTGCCTGTGAAGAAGAAGGATCCACACAACCATCATCATGCAACACATATGGATCCACAATGTGAACAGAAGCCTTTCCTTTCTTCATATTTTTGTTTTTCTTTTTGTTCCCACAGTCCCTAGGTACAAAATGTGGCAACATCACAGAAGGTGGCTCAACAAAAGTAGAGGTGGTGGCCTCAGTACCACCACCGGCACCTGTCTCTGCGGCATCAGCACCGCGCTCTGGCTCGGCATACAAAATGGTGGCGTCAGCACCACCGTCTGCAACTGGTATCACGATGGCATCAGCACCGTCGTCTGGATCTACCTCATTGGTGGCTTCGGCACCACCGTCTCCAACGTCATCATTAGCGGCATCAGCACCGCTACTTTGCTCCTCTGGTGCTCCTGGTTCTGTATCTGGTTGTCGCTCAGAAGAGGCGCCGCCGGCTGGCATCCTATCGCTCCTAGTAGTAACAAAATCAGCATCATGATAGGAATAAGACATGTCACTCCAATAATCACTAGGAGAGGTATCCTCTGTAAACTCTACCTGCTCAGACTTCCTTTTCAGATTGTTCGGGTTAGGTTCAATCTGAGCGGGTATGGCGGCCTTGCCTTTCATGATGTCCCTCATCTCCTGCCGGAATTCATCCATTTCTTGCCTGAAAGAGGCTCGCTGTTCAGATAGCAAGCGGGCAAGATCATCAAGGGCTGGGTTCTCAAAGGCAGGACCCTGAGAATCGGATGGCTGTCCTTGCGGGAAATGGGGCTGCTGCTGCTGTTGTGGCTGATACGGGGAGTGCTGGGAATAAGACTGCTGAGGCGGCTGTCGCTGCCTCCACTGCTGTCCCTGATAGGCGGGACGAGGACCATGCTGAAACTGTTGCTGATGGGCATACTGGGGCTGTTGTTGTGGTTGCTGTTGGCTGCTCTGTTGTCCTTGGGCAGGGTTCTGCTGCTGGGAAGATGATCCACCATTGTCCCAACGGAATCCGGGGTGATCACTACGAATCCCGGGCTGAGGGTACCGGTCGTACCAAATCCCATTGACTTCCATCAATGGTTCCTGCTCAAAGGAAGGTGGAGGAAGAACGGCCAGTGGCTGCTCCGGCTGATAGACCACCATCTGAGTCTCCTGAGATGGCGGTCGCTCTGGATGGTACTGTAGCAATGGAACTGGCTCTGCCTGGATATGGTTCACCTGGCGATATGAGGTAGAGGTCTGGTTGGTATTGCTACTGCTGGGGTCAGCCCGTGACCTGGGAGGCTGTTGGGAATGAGTTTGTGCCTCCTGAATGCATAGAATTTGAGTCTTCAGATCACTCATAGTTTTGGTGAGAAGGTCCATCTGAGCAAGACCTTGATTTTGCTTCTTCTCGAGGATCTCCATGCGATCCAACTTCTCACTAATAATGCCCATGTCGGCTGCGGCTGATTCGGCTTGGACTGCGGCTACCGACAATGTGTTAGGACCGGCATCGATGCGGGCGATCCTCTGAAATGATCCTGCTCCCTGCGGTGGTTTTTGTTGTGTGTAGATTCTGGCTTGGGTCATCACAGTTGAATTTTCCGCCATGCCTTCATAGATGGCCCAGACGTCGTCTTCACCCTTGGAGAAATATGATCCACCGCAGGAGGCATTGACAAGCCCCTGCAGCTCCGGTGTCAGCCCACAGAAGAAACTCTGAACCAGATTGGGCTTGGATATATCATGATGTGGACACCGGTCGATGAGCTCTCTGAATCGATCCCAGGCTTCATGGAATTGTTCATTTGGGATCATGACAAAATTGCTAATCATAGCTCTAGTTGCATTGGTCCGGCCGAGAGGATAGTATTTCTTCAGAAATGCGGTCCGGAGGTCTGCCCAAGTGTCGACGAATTGCCCAAGATGCTTGAGCCAATATGCGGCTCTATCAACCAAAGAGAATGGAAAGGCAATCATCTTGATTGTGCCCTCGGTCATCAACCGATCATGGATGGTGCTGCATATCATCTCAAATTCTTGGAGGTGGAGGTGCGGCTCTTCGGTCGGCAACCCATGGAACTTGGGTAGAAGCTGAATGGTGTGGGGTCGAAGCTCGAAATCTCCATGGATAGGCGGGAGGCGGATCCAACGGTGAGTGAGGGACGCAGCTGGGTTGTGCAATTCCCTCATGATGGTCTGTGGTGGTCTCTCAGCGTCTGGATCGCCTCCTCCTGCATCAGGTCCTCCTCCTCCACCACCTTCTCCGCCAGCTCAGTTCTCTCTCATCTGAGTTATCTCCCTCATGAGATCACCCATGAATGTACCCTGATCACGGATCTGCCTCTGCATAGTCTCCAGGGATGCTAACAAGGAATTATTGATGGCTGCCTGATCAAATAGGAACAGAGGGTGCTCATGATCATCTGCATGCTCGCCTATATCTGCCATGTCTGGATTTTCTGAAAAAGCAAAATAGGCCATCTCAGGTGCTGTCGAATGAGCTGAACACTGTGATGCACTGAATTCTGACACTCTTGGACTGATGGAAGGAGAATGAGAAGGGTGGTCGAGGGGGAACAGGGTGGATGTAAACTCGGGCTCGGAGAGTGGACTCTCCGAGGTATTCCTAGATGAATGAGGAGGAGTGCTGGATAGCGGTGCCGACAAAGTCGGCCTAAGAGATCTCCGTCCCATCATCTTGATTATTTGGGAAGAGCAGAGGGAATTTAGAAGAAGAAGAGTGAAATGAGACGCAACAAAATTGCGCACGATTGTGCGGTGTTTTTGATCTTGACCTAAACAAATCTAGCAATCAAACACAAAGCAGGGGTGAGTTCACCAACTCAACACGTGAAGCCGTGAAGGTTCGGCTTTTATCTTGTCAATTTTAGCTTGATTCAGGAATTTATCTTTTCACGAGTCCTTAGAACGCTACGCCTAAAGGAGAGAGAGTACTGCCGGAAAAGTATCCCGTACTTGTCCTCCTCTTGTGTAACCTGTAGCTTGCACTTTTTGAGGTCCTTGTAACCCTTCCTGTATCCCTACTCAGCCAAAGAATAAGAGAGGAAGCCAATAGGCGAAACCGATACTTCGGAACTCGCTCGCAACGGAATCACCCGTGAGCGTGCAAGAACCTACTCGGACGCGAGACGATGAGACAGACACCCCCGTGAAGGCGTGGCCTAGGCTCGATACTTCGGACAAGGTCGATGCTCTACACAATAGAGAGTCACCAATGTTGACCAAGCCCTACTCGTCCACGTACGATAGAAGCGCCAATACTTCGGAAATCCAGGCGATACACAAGGCAGTCACAAGCTGGGTTTTTGGCTCTAATCCTTACGAAGTGCTCACCTCACTTGGAAGGAGACCTTCCCATGCAACCTGAATACAAGTGAGGGTGTTACTCTCCCCAAGCAATGAATCCAATTACCGATTTTATTTTTGGTCAAGTTTTCTTAGCAGTCCCTTTTTTTAATTTTTTGGTGCTATCGCTTCTTTTGAGTCAATTCAAACAAGCGCCTAATGGTTTTTGTATTTTTCCTTGATCCTACTTTGTTCCAAAAACAGAGGGAGAAAAGAGTCGGAGAAAAAGCCGTGCAAGTCGACACCAAGATGGAAATCTCACCTTTGTGCCTAAATGATGCGTGCAAAGTAAGAAGACTTACAGCGAATCCCAGCTCTCTCCATGCGGGATGCAAAGCAGAATTTTTAAACCTAATCTATATGCCGATATGCACAACGGAAATCGTCCTAGAATAGTCAACTGCTAGCGTGAAGAACCACAAGTCAACCTCCTATCGTCGATCCTAAGAGTCCGGTCTAGACCCTCCCCTCCTCTTCTCGACACATCAAGTTTAGGAGTAGCGCTTGATGGAGAGGGCTCACGGTGCGGCGGATCTAAGAAAGGGGGCTAACTGTTTAATTAGTCTAAGTCCAAATACGAACTATAGGAGCATGCAAAGATAATTAGGGTGTTTGGACCTATTCTAATCGAATCAAGCAGGGCCTAGAACTAAGAGCTCAATCCACAAAAGAAATGAAAAAGGAAAACAAAACCGGAAAATGACAAGCGAGAAAAACTCGTCAAAAACTACGATGAGCCCCCGGGTGAACAAACACCCGGAAATTAGGCCCGGTAGTGTCCAAGAGTCCAAGTGTACCTGTATTATTACAAATTAATAAGTCACTCTCTCACAGAAATAAAATGCAAGCTACACTAATCACTCTCTCACTCCTCCTGCTCTCTCCTGCCGGCTTGGCTAAAGAATATCCGGCTCCGCTTCCCAAGGATGCTCCGGGTCACCTAAGCAATCCGCCTTGCTCCGCGGTCCCTCGCAAGAAGACAAGAAAAAAGATGGTCAGATAGCTCAACAAGATATACCAAAAATGTAAGAGATGGAAAATAAATCTATGGTAAACAATCACACAATCAAACAAAATGTGAACTACTCGCTGTTGCTCCCCGGCAACGGCGCCATTTGATAAACTCAAAAATCAATAGGTCTTGTGTTCCACACAAGGCGGGAACACAGTCGAAGTGTCGACCAATCAAAATCTGAATTTAATCAACAATTAACCCACACTAAAGATCAATAAATTAGAACTAATGTGGAGTTAAAATTTATTTTTAACTCTGCACAAATGGTGTATAGTGACGAGTATGCAGAGAGTTCGAACACAGGGAGCAAGCAGGGTAATTCAAAAATTGATGCACAAGTGAATGCGTGTGAGTGAAATGTCTACACTAAGCAAGCCAACAACTAAGTTTTTGTGGGTTTTTAATTTTTAATTTTTTATTTTTATTTAATTTTTAATTTTGTATTTTGATTTTTTTACTTTTCTGATTTTTGTAATTTTATATTTTATATTTTTTTTCAATATTGGAATTTAAAATAATGTAATAAGAGACAAGATAGAGTATTTATAGAAATGTGCAAAAATATCCAAAAATTCAGAAATAAAATCTTTTTGATATCTTTGTGGTTTTCTACTGTTTTTGTGATTTTTGGGGATTTTTCAAGGTGTTTTTGATATTTTTAAATAGCAAAACAAGGCAAAACAGGGAAATATGTGCTGGCTGTGAGTAAAAAGGGATTTAAAAATAGCAACCAGTACTCAAATTTTTTCACACTAATTTTCAAATAAAGCTACTGTAATATAGAACAAACAGGAACTAAATTTGTGATTTTTGGAGTTTTCTTTGATTTTGTATAATTTTTTGAAGTTTTTGAGTGTTTTTAAATTTTTTAATGTTTTTCTTTTGAGATTTTTAGTGATTTTTGGACTGACACTAAAATATGGTAAAACACACGAAATATAATTTTTTTGGAATTTTTCAAAACGTTTTTTATAATTTTTATGGGTTTTCTAATGCAAACAGTGAAATAAATGCATGTTTTTGATTTTTAATAAATGTGAAAATGCAGTAAAAATGCAATGCAAAAATATGGCGTGCAAGTGCAGGTAAACAGGAGCTTAAGTTTAAAATTTGAGGATTTTTCGAGTTAAAACAGGGGTCCAAATAAATAGAGAAAGTCAGCACAAATTATAGGCCTGGCAGGGGCAGTTATGCAAATATTAAAATAACCAGGGGTACACATGCAAAATTTCCACAAAAGTTTATACTAAAACTTGCATTTAATGGATTAAAGATAAATAGCAAAACCCGCAAGGGTGTCTGAGCAATTTACCCACCAGGGCGCGCGACTTGCACGCGCTTGGGAGGGGTAAGAGAGCAAATACAAAAACCTAGAGGGTCTTGAATGCAAAATATCCAAAACTATTACACTTAATAGGCAACTTAAAGGACTGAATATAAATGTCAAAACCCGGAGGGGGTTCCCTACAAAAATGCCAACCCACGTGCTTTCATACGTGACCTGGCATGGGTATCCCTGTAATATTACAATAATATAAGGGTCGAGATGCAAATAGTCCCAGGTTTTTTTTAAACTACAGATGCAAATTTAAGTATTAAATCTAAATGTAAAGAGGCGCAGGGGTTAGGATGCAAAATACCCCTATTTGCGCGCGATCCAATGGCGGGGATGCTTTCACTCGAACACGTGGCGCTCAGAGGACGGCCGATGACGCTTCGCAGATGTCCGGCTGAGATTAGATCGCGGGGAAGGATCGGACGATATTGGCGAGGATGGATCGGACGGCCGATGTTGGATCTGGAGCTGCGGCTCGATCTGACGGTGGAAAAGCGAGGAGGAAGAACAGTGAAGGACACCGGCGGAGGCGCACTTCCCTGACTCCGATCTCGCTCCTCAGGCTGTGGACGGGCTCCAAAATGGAGCTGCAGACTCCCGGAAGGTCACCCTATGGTCTGGAGGGCTTGGATTCGTCGGAGAAGTGTCGAGGTGCTGGCGCGAAGGCGGCGGAGCTCGAAGCTCCAGGTATCTCCGGCGAAGATCGCAAAATGCTTTCCAGGTGCGTTGACTGCTCTTTGACCTGCAAGAAATGGTGAAAAGGTCCAGGGCAAACTGCCTGGACCTCGCGGAGGCGTGGGGATGCGTGATCGATGGAGGGGAGGCTCGTCGGAGGTGCGCTCCGGCGAGGTGAGCGGGTGGAACGATATACTCGATGGATCTTGATGATTTCACGTGCTAAATGATCCTAAGGGTACAGGGAATGATAAGAAGTGAAAAAAAAGATAGGAGCAAACCTCGAAGGCGCGTGACCTGAGGTGCAGAACCTCGACGGCGGTGTCCTGCCGGAGGTGGTGGAGCCGCTGCAGCGCCTCCTCGACTCGCCTGATGGTTCAGATGTGGAGCTGTCACCTCCAGTAACGTAGGGAGCACAACAGGGAGGAGGATTGATGTCCGAAGAGCGTTCAACCCTGGGAAGGAAGTGGTGGAGCTCTATTTGAAGAAGTTTGGACGCGTGACTTCGAGAAGAAGTCACGGGCGGGAGGAGCAGATCTAAGGAGATCTGGGAGGTCGGCGATGGAGGTGATGGTACAAGGAACGATTTCCATAAAGGGAGCGGCGGCAAAGGACGAACGGCGCGGCCTCGAAAAATCCGCAAAAGCGGGGAAAAAACGAGGCGCGCAGGGCTACAGGGTGTAGGTCAGACTGTTGACCTTGGTCAACAGTCCTGGCCTCCTGGTTGGTCCACGTGGACCAACCAGGAAAAACCCAAAAAAAGTTTGATCAATTAATTTAAAAATAGTAAATGGCGTTATTAATTTATGATTATAAAATAAAAAATATTCGTTATTTTATTTAGTATTTTATTATGATTTTTAATTTATTTTATGAAGTATATTTTTACAAGTTGCTTTTATACCCTTATATAGGTATATTATCTATATATTGTATCCTTCTATTTTTATTTTGTATATTTTGATTTTATTATTTTTGTTTATTATTTTATAAAAAAATATAAAATACTTTTATACACATAAATATATTTTTGTTTTATTTTTATGATTTGTTTTTTATATTTAATAAATTATATGAGTATGTTACACAAGTATGTATACGAGTATTGTATCTATGTATTCTATATACAAGTATTTTTTTTAAATTTTTATTCTGATTTTAATACACACATTTATTATAAGTATTATTTACATAATTTATAAAAATATAAAAATGAATAAATAATGAATAAAGAATAAATTGAATATTTTAATATGCACAAGTACACAATGAGGGCCCAAAACTCAACTTTCAAACCGTAGCTCCGCCAAATGCAAAACCACCGCCATTAAATAGCTTATTTTCTTCTATATACAATTAAAGGTGAATACTCTGCATTTGGAGTTTTCAGTTGTGAGATACGGGTCTGGAAAGTTGGGATTCTGGATTCTTATTCGGACCATAACTTTTTATCTGTACATTATTTTTGAGTGAAATCAATTTTTATTTTTCTTTATAAAATTATCTACAACTTTCATGTACAAAGTATCTTTATTTGAGGTACAAAAAGTGGAACCAAAAGTAGGTCCCAAAATGAATAAAGAATGAACAGGAAGTATAGGTATTTTATCTGTATTTTGACCTTATCTCCCCCTACTTTATTCCTTGTCGACCTATTCATCAAGATGCCTAGGTCTCGGGGTTTCGGTTCATAAAATATTTACAAAATTTTATTCATTTTCTTTTCTTTATTTATTCTATAATTTTGGCTTTAATTACAGTAATTTATACACTAATTAGATGCTCATGCATGGATGCTAATATGATGAAATAAAGGCTATTTATAGGTATTTGCTAGGGTTTTTGGTGCCAAAATGATAGAATAAAGATGATGAAATGTGGATTCATCATCCATCTAGATATTTTTGGGACCAATCTATATCTTGATCATCTAGGAAACAAATACTATTTGGTTCTTATATACGATTTATCTTGTGTGTCATAAACCTTCTTATAAAAAATAAATTTGTTGTTATTATTATCATCCATTTTCTAAATAAAATAAAAACTGAGTTTGGTACCACTATCAAAGCCCTCCGATCTGATAATGCTAGGGAGTTTCTTTCGATATGTAGTCTTTTCTATCTTTACATGGAATTTTACATCATACCACATGTTCTTGTACATCTCAAAAGAATGGATTGGATGAGCATAAACATTGGCACATCCTTGACATTGCCCGTACCATGCTCATAGGGTGTCATATTTCATATACATATTGGGGTGAAGTTGTCCTTACACCCATGATGAACCATTTTATCACTTAAGAATGATATAATGTAGTATAGGAAGGTGGAAAATGATATATCAAAAATCACAATCTTTGAATGTTGTGGAGTATTTTCACTTGGTTAGTATACTGAGGTCGAACATATGAAAATGCAAGAAAAAATAAACAACGATGAAATTTGAGATCTGTGATAATTTCAATCCTCGATTAAAATAATCAAATTGTACTTAAAACAAAATTCATAGATCAAAAACGATAATTTAAAGAAATATATTCAAATTAATCCCAAGCTGCAGGTAAGAAGACTAATATATCAACTCACACTCCTGCGAAATAGATCATTGATAATTTCTAACAAGAATATCTATCCCCGAAATTCCTGTGATTTAATCCTCAAAGAGTGAACAATAATATTGAAGGAATAAATATAATAAATATCCTCAATTTATCCCTGCAATAAGATCGAATTCCTCACAATAATATTCACAAATAATCACGAGATGACTAATCACATTAAAATTTCCTCATATAAACTACCAATGAAATACATTTATTCCCCCTCGATCTTGTCCCTACAAAGATTAATTCCTTGATTACAAAATCAATTACCAATGAAAAATTAATCAAATTAAACCCTCAATAAAATCTCTTAATTTAAATCATAATTTCATTAATAAATTAGCACAATTATGCCAATTATCAGCCTGAAATGATCAGATTAAACCTCAAATAATAATAATAATAATCATAACAAGCTTCATATCAATTCACAAGATATATAAAATGATAGAGCACTGAATAAGCTTCAAATTGACATATTGTGCGCTAAAAATTGAGTGTGTATGAGAAAGTTATGCTAGAATAAATCCCAGGGATAAAAGTGCAATACAATTAAAGTTTTTCTTCTCAATTAAGTCCCTAGAGGACTTATATGTAATTAAGCAAAATTGTTGGGGCTTCTTCGTAATTTACCCATGAGTGACACATGACTTGGGTGGTAAGGGTCTTTTCGTAAAATGTTGTACCAACATGGGCCTCCTTACAATTTTTATGCACCTCACATGCAAGGCGCATTGAAAGGGTGGGTTGGTGGGCTGAGCAGAGGGCCGGAGCTCCTGAAGCTCCATGTGGCAGATGCACGTGCTTTGGGTCCCCAGAGCTAAGATGTATCCAACTTTGGAGGCTCAGGAGGCTCAGATAGAGCCTCAGTGGACCCGAGCCTCGAGGCATGGGTCGAGGCTCAGGTAGGGGGAGGTCATGGCGGGGCGCGAACCGTTGGATCCTCCGATCCAAAGGTTGGCGGTGGTCGAGATGAGAGACGATCGACGTCGGGCGGAGAATCTACGATAGTAGGGTAGAGCTCAGTGGAAGGCTGGGCGGAGGAGTAGACATGCATTACCGGAGCGATGAAGCCGAGGAACAAGGGCCTGTAGCGAGCGTTAGTGAGGTAGGCGAAGGGTGGAGAATGGTGAGGTGATAGGAGCGAGGTGATGCGATAGGAGGCGAGTGAGCACGTTCAGAGGGTGAAGTGGTGGGGTGCTCTTGGTGGTGCATGAGGGCATGCAGAAAGGCAAAGGCGGAGCTGGTGAATAGAGAGGGTGACTATGGTTTAATGAATGTGATCAATTTGGGTAGAATAAAAAGAAAAAAGAAGGGAAGAAAAGAGAAGGGGTTCGCTTGGAAAAGATAGAGGAGCATGAGCTCGCTCTAGATGTTCGCTTCAGATGTGGGGGCAGAGCCAAGGTGAAGCTCGGATGCTATCGAGGAAGGAGAAACAATCAGAGGGATGTGGGTCCACTGGATCGCAACTGAAGGGGTTGTTGCCTGGAAGCTGTAGTCGATATCACCAACCATGGTTATGGGCTGCTTTCTCCTTCTCTCCGGCTTGTTCAAGGAACAGAGATTGATGGATGAAGTTGATGGCGGGCAACTGCAAGGGCTTTGTAGGTAGTTGTTGTCGTAACACTGAAGAGAGGAAGGGTCGTAACGGCGAGTCGTGGGTAGATGTTACAAGACGAAGTGGAGCGGGCGGTCAGAAGGAAAACGGCTAGGGCGGAGAAGTTGGTCACCTGTCGCGCACTTGCATGTGGGGGGAGGAGGCAACACGTGCGTGGCCCATGTGGGCGGAGAGAGAATGGGTCAAATGCTATGCACGTGACTTGTGGGGAAGAGTGAGGGAGAGGGGAGGAAATGAGAGAGAGAGAGAGAAGAGAGGGAATAAGAAAGAAAGGAAAAAATTAAAATTTTTAAAAATAAAATTTAAAAATTTAAAATAAATAATAAAAGTAATAAATTAAAATAAGGAGTAAAATTAAATAAAAATTAAACAAAGAAAAATTGTAAAAAAATAAAAATAGGTAAAATTAAAAGAAAAATAAAAAATATATATTAAATAAAATCAAATGAAAAAGTGGTCAATACGAAAGTTTCTTGTCTCAATAAGCTTTACAACTTTTGTAAAGGATCTAAAATCAAAAGAGGTCAACTATACAAAATGTATTTTTGGAGGTACGTGATGAGCATGTATTCAACTAAGGTTAAGTTATTAATTAAGCAAACATCATTGAGACCCTAATCAATTGAGCGATCAACGAGAAAATAAACCACTAAGAGATCAAGCAAACAATTCAAGAAATTTTGCTACTTTTATTAACTTGGTATAGTGATGAATCCACATTTCATCATCTTTATTCTATCTTTTTGGCCTCAAAAACCCTGACAAATGCTTGTAAATACCCTTAATTCCTGCATCTTAGTATTCATGCATGTGTATGTAAATAGTATACAAAATACAATTTTTAAAGCCAACATTATAGAATAAAGAAAAGATAAGAAAAAGAATAAAATATTGTAAATAATTTATGTCCCGAAACTCTGAGACCGAGGCATCTCGATGACTAGGTCGACAAATAATAAAGTAGGGGGAGATAAGGGCCAAACTCACAATAAAAATTCCTTTTAATTCATTTATTCTTTATCCATTTTGGGACCTATTTTTGGTTCAACTTTTTATACTTCAAATAAAGAAACTTATACATGAAAGTTGTAGATAATCAAATAAATAAAAATACAAAATTGATTTCACTCAAAAATAATGTATAGATAAAAAGTTATGATATGAATAAGTTTTCAAACTCCCAACTTCCCAGACCTATATCTCTCAAATAAAAACTCGAAATCTAGGAAAATCACCTTTAATTGTATATAATTTTTAATAAGCTATTCAATGAAGGTGGTTTCGCATTTTACGGATCTACGGTTTGAAAGTTGAGTTTTGGGCCCCTATAGTATACTTGAACAGATTAAAATATTCATTTTATTTATTATTCTTTATTTTTATAATTTTATATTTTTATAATTTTGTGAATATTCTTTATAATATATGTGTGTATTAAAACAGGAATAAAAATATAAATAAAACATAAAAATAGAACACCTGTATATAATACATAGGTATAATACCTGTACACATACCTATAGAATTAGTAGTTCTATTTTATTAAGTGTACAAAACACTTCAGAAAAATAAAATAAAAATATATTTAAGTATATAAAAATATTTTATTTGTTTATAAAATAATGAACCAAAATAAATAAATTTAATATACAAAATAAAATTAAAATTTTAAAATATACAGATATATATACCTATATGGGCCTAAAAAGACAAGTTGCATTTTTATACCTCATAAAAATAAATAAAAATCATGATAAAATACTTCATAAAAAATAAATATTTTTTATTTTATAACTTAAGAAATAATAAATTCATTTACTATTTTTAAATGAATTTTCAATGAATTTTTGCAGGGTTTTTCCTGGTTGGTCCACGTGGACCAACCAGGTGACAACCCACGTTGACCGCGGTCAACTAGGTGTCCTCCCCTCTGTCCCGTTGTCAGAACCTCGATTTGGCCCCTCTTTCTCGATTTTTTTGAGGCTTGCTCTTGCATGCTTTCGAGTTGGTGTCTTCGTGACTTTTGATCCTCGATCAACGGGCATGCCTGCCCATATGCAACGTTGATCTTTGGATCGACGATGCATCCGTTGCACCTCGTTCTTCGAGGCCATCCGTCAACCCTTTATAAGGAGACTCGATTTTCAAATCAAGATTTGAATCCCATTCTGCCAATTTCTTCTCCATTTCTCGCGCTCCCTTGCAAGGAGGAGGTGACAGCTTCTCCGGGTAGCCGTCAGAAGGATCGAGGAGGGCCCAGGGCGTTCCACCACCTCCAGCGAAGTCCCTTGCCGTCGAGGTTCCCCCTCAGGTATACCAACTTCTAGGGCTTCACTTTTCTTCTATTTTTCTTGTGCATTTTGTTTCTCGTAGCTTTAGGATCCTAAACCCCCAAGAATCATCGTGTTTCATCCATCAAATTGCTCAAACCCGTACCCTCGCCGGAGCTCGTTCCGGCCACATCTCGCACCGGCATTTCACGTTGCTACTCCACCGTTGCGGGGTCGAGGCACTTTGCCCTCGACCCTCTCATGATTTTTACAGGTCTAGGAGCGCTTGAAGAGAACCTGGAGCTCATTTTGAGCTTCGCCGGAGATAAGAGGAGCAACCGAGCTCCGCCTTGCCTTCCTGCGAGCTTCGGCCCATGCCGGAGTCTTTTGGAGCCACCAGGAAGAAGAGGAGGACCCCAGAAGCATCGTCGGCCACTTTTGCGCCTTGAAGAATGCCGGAGGACGGAGCTCGAGCTCGGGGAAACCTGCCTCGTCGGCGTTGCTTCCCTGTTCTTGCTCCGCCCCCAACGCCGTTGGATCTTGGCGCCGCTCCAGATCCCGCCCCAGCCGTTGGATCCTCGCCAGTAGCCACCGTCCGATCAGCCTAGGGGATCTAATCTGGGCCATGGATCTTCGAACCGTCATCGTGCGTTGTACGCGTGCCACGTGGATAAGTGGACGCTTCCCAGCCGTCCGATCGCGCACGAGGATTTTAGCCGTGGATATTTACACTCAAGCCCCCGCCTATTTTTGTATTTATTTACTAGTTCATAAAATTTCATTTGCAGTTATAAATGTTTTGTAATATTTGCATTTAGACCCCTAGCCTTTTAATATTTGCATTTAGGTCCTGTCCACGGCACCGCACGTGACCTGTGTACGTGGGATGGTGGGAATTTTGCAAGGATCCCCTGTGAGTTTTTGTATTTAGTTTTTAGTCCAGGAATTGCTTTATTAAGGGTAATATTTTTGGAAATATTGCAAGTAGGCCCCTAAGGTTTTTGTATTTGCATTTCAGTCCTCCCCAAGCGCGTGCGTAGTCACGTACAGGCTGGGAGAAATTGCAGGCGTACCGTTGCGGGTCTTCTTAATTGTGATTGGTCCTGGATTTTTGTAAGTTAGTTATATATTTTGTGGGAAAATTGCACATTGGCTCCTGGATTTCTGGTTATTTATATATATGCCCTTGTAAATAGTGTAGTTTCTCTTTGTTGTCTCTATTTATTTCATGCATCTATAATTCCCTAACAAATCCATAAAAATTAACATATATTCCTGTTGCATTGGGTTTGCACGCTATATTTTTACTTTGCACTTTTATTGCATTTTACTATTTATAAAAATTAAAAAACATGCATTTTCAACACTGTTAACAGTAGAAAATACATAAAAATTATAAAAAGTTCTTGGAAAATTCCAAATATATATTTATTTATTATTTTCGTGTGTTTTAACTTCAATCCAAAAATCATTAAAATTTTCAAAAGAAAACTCCTAAAAATTACAAAACCCTAAAATCTTCATAAAAATCTTAAAAATTCCACAAAAATCCTAAAAATACCATTTCAGTTTCTGAAGTTTCCCTATTTTTTTATCTTTAGTTTAAAATTAATTTGAAGAATTTTGGACTCTGATTAATATTTTTCATCCTCGTTTTTATTTCGGCCGGTAACTTTATTCACTATTTTCTTGTATTTTTGCTTTTGAAAAATATCAAAAAAATTAGGAAAAATATAGAAAAACTACAAAAATATTAGAAAAATATAAAAACACAAAAATATTTCATTTCCTGAATTTTGAACATTTTATCTCTCTTTATCTCTCTCTCATTTCTCTTGTATTTATATATTCTATATAGCCTTGTATCTTATTTTATAGAAAAGGAAAATACATAAATATAAAATATAAAAAGAAAATACAAAATCAGTAAATTGAAAATCAAAATATAAAAATATAAAATGAAAAAAATTAAATAAAAAAATATAAAATTAAAAACCCACAAAAAATAACACATTTGTAGGAAAATCATCACATTCAACCTTGAGCACTTCTTAGATCGATCCTGCTTGCTCCCTGAGTTCGACACTCTACACAACTTGCACCTATACACACTTATTGTAGAGTTATAATAAATTTTAACTCCACATTTACTTATCATTGTTTGATTGTTATTGTGGGTTAATTGTTGACTTAGCCAGGATTTATAGAGGGTCGCAACAACGACTTTGTCTCCGCCTTGTGAGAGACATTTAGACCCCTTTAATTCTCGGATAATCTTATAGCGACCAGGGTTGAGCTCATGGAGCACAATTAGACACTAAGTAGTCTATTTTAAAAATCAAGGGTTATTTATTGTTTTTAGTGGTTTTTTATTTTTTTTCAAAATTTTAATATTTTAAAGTAAAGGAAATCAACACAATGGGGGGGGGGGGATATGCACAAACAATCTTTTTGAGTTTTTCAAATACGTAAAAAATTGTCAAGAAAATGTAATCAATATTTTTCAGACTTTATATATTTTATAGTATTTTTGGTAATCTTTATGGAATTTTCAGATGTTTTTATGATTTTGTAAAAATCAAACTATGATAAAATAATAAACAGTGCACAACCATTAATGTTTTGTAAATTAAAAAAAAGTAAATGGCTCAGAATTCTTGGAGTTTATCTTCAGATAAACTAGACAAAATACGTACAAATAGGAACTGGAATCGCTATCTTTTATTTTTCTTTGATTTTATATGATTTTTACAAGTTTTTAAGTTTTTTTGCATTTTTTGCTTTTTATGAGGTATTTTACAACAAAAATCTTACTGAAACTAAAGGACATAAAATACGACTAGAGGAATTTTTGAAGGATTTTTAAATGACTTTTCAAATTTTTATGTATTTTTTAAAACAAATAGGGACTATTTCTACTATTTTTGAATGTTTAATAATAAAAAATATCAAAATCAACAGGCAAAAATCACCATCAATAATACATGCAATCAGAAACCACAAGTAAATTTTAGGTAACTTTTGAAGTTAATTTAATTTTTATTACACTAAATAAAAGACAAGTAATTAAAAATAGTTTATAGGGACCAATTTGTAATTATTTTAAGTCCTAGGGACTAACATATAATAAGCAAGGAAAGCCCTTACTGCAAAAGTTCTTAACTACACTTTGTATTTATTGCACTAAATGGAGATAACATAAAAGGCAAGGGAAAAAGTGAAGTACACCCTTGCAAGTGTCGTGCGACACGTGGCTCTAGCGAGATCTAATGGTCTGCTACGAAGTGTAGGCATAACGCTCGGATGCTCTGGAAAAGTGATCTGACTGTCAAAAAAGGGTAGAATGCGTGCAACTCAGATCTGATCCAATAGGTACAGATCTAACAGTCAAGATGGTGGGTGATGACATGCGACCAAGATCCTCCTAGATTTGATTTAAGCGCCAAGATTTGGGTGCTAGCGTATGGCTCAGATCAAATCTAGGCGGAGGTTTCCTCATTGGACGGTGGAAGTCAATGTTTCAAGAACATAAAGAAGGCCCTTCCTGCCGAGCTTCAAATATGAGATATCTCATGATGGGATGCTTGGGTCTGGTGTGAAAGATCCAACACGTAGGTGGGAGTGGTGATTTTTCACTAAGACCCTCTAATGGGGCAAAGCTCCACAATATGATGATATGGAGATGGGTGTTCCTAGAGTAACTCTAACGCTAGAGTTGAGGCTCGATTCGAGCCTCCCAAAGTGTCCTGACAACTGGGAGCTGGCGGATCTGGTCTCTGAAATATCTGAGTGAACGCAACCAAATCTATGTAGGAGAACTCTCGCCGAACCTGAAGAACTGGTGAAGATGACTCTGTTGGTGTCTCTGTACTCTGAATCGGCTCGGTCTCCACCCTAGCTGCTGGCTCTGTGGAAATCAGACACGGAATCATATAATCAAAATCTGCCCAATCAATGTCTGACTCTGAGGGATCTGAATCTAAATCAAACAACAAATCAACTTCCTCTCTATCGGGAACATGGTCTGCTGCCTCAAAGGTGTCCTCTGCCAGGAATGCACTCTCCAAGCTCTCCTCTACTGGAATCTGTGCATCAGCGGGGTCTCAGTCTGAGAGGATGGCTCGTGAAACAGGGTCTGCCCAAACTGCCTCATCGTCTGTGATCACAAAATCATACTCCTGGTGGAAGTCTCGCTCTGCCTCTGTCATCTACTCTGAATATGTAAGCGGCTCTGAGCAAGCCGAATCTCATGCTCTAGTCTCATCGATCGTCTCTATTTGTATATTCTCGCCCTCGACACGAAAGTATACCTTCCCGCTATCATGGTCGGACACTGCCTTGGTTGTGGCCAGGAATGGACGTCCTAAAACGATGGGGGTATTGGTCACAGAATCGGGGATCTCCATATCCAACACTACGAAGTCCATAGGGAATTGTAGGCCTTGAATTGTGACGATCACGTCCTTCAGTAACCCCTTCGACCTCTTGATAGATCGATCAGCAAACTGAAGGACCGTCCTGCTCTGTCTAAGAGGGCTAAACTCGAAGCGATCAAGTAAGACTGCCAGAAGTAGGTTAATAGAAGAACCGTTGTCTAATAGAGTCTAATCGAATCTCTTCTCATTTATGTGGCATCTGATATAGGGAGCTCCTACATCTGGCCTCTTGGCTGGCAGACAATTCTGGATGGTGAAGCAGGTGGCACGAGTGAGCACATGGACCTCTGAGTGGTGGTTCCTCCTGTTCCTGCGAATGGTGATCCTCTCTCTAAGGTTCCTCTGGAAGAGGGGGGATGTGCTCCAAGGCCTCCTGTAGAGTCAGTTGTATCTAGAACCTGTCTATCATCTGCTCGCTGAACTCTAGTTGATGGGATTTTTTTGGATTTTCTTTTTTGGTCCCCTTAGCCAAGCGGAGTGCTTGGGGAAAGGGGATGGTTGGGCCCTCCTCAGATGGAAGGCTAGGATCGGGTCGCTGCTACTGTGACAAGATAGAATCCATACAAATATCTCCAAGCAAAACAGATGGACTCACAAATGAAGTATCCTTTCCTTTATTTCTAGAATCGTCTTGAGATACAGAAACAGACGGAAATGCAATCAGTACCACCTACGGCATCTGGACTCATGACATCAGTACCGCGCTCTGGCTCAGCATTGAATCTGGTGGCATCACCACCACCTCCTCCTGAATCTGGTGAAATGACGGCCTCAGTACCGTCGGTTGGATTAGCATCCTTGGTGGAATTAGCACCACTGTCATCATCATCACGAGTGGCATCAGCATCGCTCTCCTCCTCATCTGGCGCTCCAGGATCTGCATGTGGTCGTTGCTCAGATGAGGCGCAACCAACTGGCATCCTACTGGTCCTAAGTGTAACAAAGTCAGCATCAAAATGATATGCAGAAACATCACCAAGTGAATCAATAAGAGTGGTAACCTCTGTAAACTGTACCTGCTTAGACTTCCTCTTCAGGTTGTTCGGGTTGGGCTCAATCTGTGCAGGTATGGCAGCCTTCCCTCTCACAATCTCTCTCATCTCCTGTCTCTACTTGTCCATCTCCCGTCTGAAGGTATCTTGCTGCTCGAACCTAAGGCGGGCTAGATCATCCAAAGCGGGGTTCTCATAGGTGGGCCCATGAGAACCTGATGGGTGGCCTCTCTGAAATTGAGGTTGTTGTGACTGAGAGTGAGAGGGGTACTGGTGCTGAGAATGAAACTGTCGAGGCTGCTGTTGCTGCCTCAAAGACTGTCCCTGTTGATAGGGATGAGGACCGTGCTGCTGATACTGTGGGAACTGGGGCTGCTCTCGCTGTTGGTCGTATTGTGAATAACATTGATATTCTCATAACTATAAATTATCTTTTATATTTTTTTGTTCATGAAATCCCTGTGTTTTGCATGTGTAAGAGTAATTCACTCGTACACTTAAATAGGCATGCGAATAATTCGAAAATTTTACGTAAATACAAGTGTTCTGCACAGGTAAAAACTACGTACACGTGAAAGATAATACACGGAACATTTTTTTCCCATGCAACAACAAAACTGAGTTATAGTGACAGTTTTTTCAAAATCCGTCACTAAACTAGCCGTTGTAAATATATAATGACAATATTATTTGTTGCGAAATAAGTTTTCGTACTCAAAATTAACGACAAATATCATATATGCAGTTATATCATTAGCAACAGTCTACATAGCAACTTTTATCCGTTGTTCAAACTTCTAGTTAATCGTCGTTAATTTTTGAATAAATTAGCGACGATTAGTTGATATTTTGAAAAATATGAACGGATAAATGTCGTATGTGAACCGTCGCTAATGATAAAACGAAAAATATGATATTCGTCGCTAATTTTGAGTACGAAAACTTTTTTTGCAACGAATAATATCGTCATTATACATTTAACAACGACTAATTTAATGACGGATTTCGAAAAAAATATCACTATAGCTAAATTTATTGTAGTGACAATAGTGTATTTGTACGTGTGATGTGCTTATATTCTTATGCACACGCACACCCTTATACTTGTTAATACTAATGACAACATGAACCAGCATGCATCATTAGGGACAAAACCAACTGTTTATTTTTCGGTACAACCATGCAAATTTGGATGTTGGCGTATGATGAAGGGGTTTTATCACGTGCACTTCTTAACTCCTGGAATAAAAGGTCCTTTTTTTGTAATATTAGATGTCTACTTTTTTTTTACAAATTTACAGTTTTAAATCTGTTAAGTTAAAGTAGGGGTATAATTGAATTCCAAAAAGACAGGTGTGAATTTTTAAAGAAGTCTAACACTACAAGGAAAACAGGTTGTAGTTATAGAACTGTGCCCACAGATATGGGGTTTGTGACCATAGAATTGGGCTCTGCCCACAACACATCATCGTCAGTAGCCGTAGCTACAAGTCTCGTCACGAGAGTTCTCTAGCCACAGGTATGCCGTGACCACTACAAGTAACCACAGAACTTGTCATGGCCATAACTCTTGTATGAAGACTTTGGCCACGGATTGTAACTACGAGAAATTAGTGACCACGAAATTATCGTGACCACAAATTTTCGTAACCACATTCCGTGATCACAACCCATTTTTCTTATTGTAAGAATAATTGATATTGTAAAAGTAAGAAGGATAGAAATAATAAATACCTTAGAAGGGTGAAATTTGAGTTTGTAAGCAAGAAGAATAAAGAATATAAAACTATCTAGGGGAGTCCAAATTTTTCTCAACTATTTATTACATGAGCTGGCACAACATGAGACAGACATGGGCATCAGATTACGATGGGGACCACGGAGAGAGAGAGAAGGGCAGGTGTGGCTCCCGACTCGAGGAGAGCGACCCATTGCATCAATACGAGGCTACCCACTATCATGTGAGCCTATAGCCAAATTGAACGCCAAGTGAAGTGCACCATCCATGCACGTGTCTGTGCTTCAGTTCTCTGATGAAGCATTTAAAACCGGCGGGAGACATCTATACGGCCGTCTAGTCACGTACTGCTCTTAGTTTCTGCGTTTAAATTTCAGATTTTACCCTTCCTACCTAGAGATGCAAAAGGTCGGATACGGATACGGATATATGTATTACCATATCTTTATCGATTTTTTAATACGAATACGGATGCAAATACGGATATTGACGGATATTGAAACTTACCATATCCTTAAAAAGCGGATACGGATGTAAAACGGATATTGAGCGCACACAAGTAATGTTAGAAATACTCTACAGAATCGACTTAAATATATAATAATTGGATGGAAAACACATGATATTAATTTACTAAATGTATTTCTATCATAAAAATTATATAAATATGGTAAAAGGAAGTAGAGAATTATATTATATATGGTTAAAAATAAATCTATGATTATATTTATATATGAAAACGGATATACAGATACAGATACGGATGTTTGCGGGTATCAAAACGATATCCATATCCGTATCCATGTTAAAACGGATACGGATACGGATGTCAAAATCTGTATAAAACGGATACGGTGACGGATCGGATACAGATATATTTGTATCTGTTTGCATCCCTATTCCTACCCCCACTGATCTTTTTGTCTCTACTCTACTGAAATCAAATTACCCAGTCACCCAAGAATGATACAAACAGCCCTCCCCTCCCCCCCCGGGTTTGATGCTGCCCACCATAGTTATAACTCCGTCCTCACCGGTTTCGATGCTGTACAACCGACACATCTTCCACTCAACCGCCGTCTTCTTCCATATCTTCCACTCGCTAAACACCCCTCCCTTTATTGTATAGGCTTCTCAAGTAGACAATGAATCTTCATTTCATCACTTTTATTCTTTCATTTTAACCTTAAATACCTAGCTAAATGCATGTATATAGCATTAATTTGTACAAAATACTAGCCTATAAATCACACAAAATATATAAAATACTGTACAAAATACTGTATTTAATTCCAAAATAAAAGAATAAAGGACAAAAGGAAAAGAATGAAGTTTCAAAGATTCTGAGTGACCTTAGAACCCCGAAGCTCAGTCATCATGATGACTTGGTCGATAAGAAACAAAGTAGGGGGGAGATAGGGCAAAGAAACTGTCTAGAAAACTACACAAACAACACTAATTCTTTTAGTTCAATAATTGCATTTGGGACATATTTTACTTTCTTATTTTTTAATCACAAACAAATTAACTTTCAACACGAATAATGTTGTGTAGAAAAGTACAAAGAAAAATAAAAAATTGTTTTTACTAAAAAATAATGCACTGTGTGTTCGAGGCATATAAAATAAAAAGCAGCAAAGAAACTTTGTAGACATGTATATTCTCCATACAAACTCAAAATTCATCAAACTCACCTTTATTGTTCATAAAATTAAATTATATATTTAATGAAGATTGTTTCATTGAAATGAATGTTAAGATGCAAAAGTTGACTTTTGGGCCCTCATTGTACAAGATTCATGTATATAATATTCAATTTATTTATTATTTATATTTTAGGTTTTTTTTATAGTTTTACAAAATTGCAAAATACTATTAGAAATGCATGTATGTAATCAACATAGAATAAACTATCAAAAATAAAATAAAATAAATAATATACTTCAATATATATGTAAAATATACCTATAATACACATATGTAATATATGTGTATAATTAATGAAGTATATATATAAACTCAAAAATAAAGTAAAATTATTTAAATATGTAATTAAATATGTTACTAATATATAAATTATGTATATAAATTAATAAAATACAAAAATAAAAATAACATATATCATGTGTAGGTATTTATACTTATAACCATACATGTAAATATTAACCTATAATAAAACAACTTGTGAAAATGAATACAAATATCCTAAAAATACTACATAAAATTACAAATAATTTTTATGTTTTAAAAAATTAATAAAATCAAATACTATTTTCAAATGAATTAATAAAGTGGTTTGTTCCATAAATTCCCTAATTGGTTCACATGGACCAATCAGATAGTGCTCTTGTTGACATACGAGTCAACTGCCCCTGTGTACCCTTTGCTTTGTTAGAAGGTCACGAGGCACCCATCTTAATCTATTTTTCATGTCATCTCAATGATCCCATCATTTTTGAGCTTTTCACCATTGTGTAGCTTGATCGTCCCTCTTCACCGCTCATGCCTTAGATCCCACCAACTTCCTCTTTGACGCATGTAAGCTCTCTACCATTTTGCTGAAACCCACTTGTATAAAACCCCCTCATCCTTCCTTTTTGTTCTTGGTCCCCCTTTAACATTTCTCTCAGATCGAGAGTGCACCATCCACTTGAGGCGGTTCATCGGGTCTGTAGCGAGGAGGAGCAACTCTATGGAACGATCCCACCATCACTGATGAACCTCATCGTGCATTTCTGCCTCCAGGTACTATAGACCCAGGCGGGGCCTTCTTTCCTGCATTTCTATGTTAAAATTAGTTCTAGGTTTCATTTTCGCATTCCAATTTCAGTAGTTAGTTGATAATTTAGGGTAAAATCCAAATCATCCTTTTGACCTAGAGCTTGAGCTCTAGTCCAAACTCTCCTCGTTTTCGACAGTGATCCACCCCGATATTGCCCCCATTTTTATTCCTCGACACACTCTCCATCTTTTACCCAAGAATACACCCTCGATTCAGCTCAAAGCGAGGTGAATCGAGCTTCTACTTTACGCCCTTTATCGGAAGCTCACCACCTCACTCATTCCCTCGCTCTCCAGCTTCATCTATCGGTCGAGGCAACTTTCCTAGAGCCCACGACTCACTTGCTGTAGGTAGCATGAGAAAATGCATACTTGGGGAGTGAGAATCAACGATGACCTGATGCTCCAAGTCAAGAACAAAGGAGAGAGCCCAAATCCCCATCACTAGGCATGGGAGCATTTTATGTCCACCTGCAGATGCAGAAGCTCTCCAGCAATTTGTAGACATCATTAGAGAAGAGAACGATGGTTGGAGCAACATGGAATCGATGATTGAAGGAGGCCATGCTTCGTGTTGTGGGGTGTTCTTTGTAAACACCTATGGACTGTTGGATCTTCAACGACTTCAAGATTCTTTCATAGTCGCATGATTATGGGCGAAACAATGCACGCCGCAGCCACTGGATCAACTTAAGTGACCCAACATGGCATTGTCTCAGTCGTCCGATCGTGCACATATTTTGGTGTAAATTATACAAGACCCCCTCCAACTTTTTGTAATTTTAAATTAGGCATGTAAATATTAAATTACATTTTAAATTTTGTGGAAATTTTACAATTAGACCCTTAATTTTCTTATATATTATCTTTAGGTCTAGTGTTAGGTTAGCTTGCGTGGTCCCCCATGCGAGTTGGCCAAATTGTACCCACAACCCTCCTAGTTTTAGCAATCTGTTTAGCATAAAAAATTGCAATTTCAGTGTTAAACGTTTAGGTTAATTGCATGTAAACCCTCATACTACAATTTTATTGTAATTATACCTTTATCAGGTCTTGTATTTATTTATTTGTATTTTAATTTTTATAATTAGCTCTCGTGCTCCAAAATTTAGGGGAAAATAGAGGAACGTGCTTGATTTTATGCTCGTTAACGCCATGCTTTTTATTTAGCACATTACTTGTATTTTCCATTTATTAAAAATCAAAAGGATCCTATTTATTCCATGTTTAGATATAAAAATACAAAAAATATAAAACCATCTTTAAAAATTCAAAAAATCATAGATCATTTATTACTATGTAATATAACTCTAGATAAAAAATAATAAAAAATATAAAACAACCTAAAAAATTGGAAAACTCTCTTAACCCTAAAAATTGCAAAAATTATATAAAATCTAAAAAAATTGTTTTCTATTGTGTATTTTTCTTTATATAATATAGCATATATTTAAAATAGTTTTGAGAAATTTTGAGCTTATTATATGTTTTTAAATCTTAAAATAATTCGACCTATTTATTAACTACGTGATTTAGAGTAATTCAAATTTTAAAAAATCTAAAAATTTGCAAAAAAAATAGATGAAAATTTTAAAAATATAGAAAAATATAAAAAAGAGAAAATATTTTATTTTATGTCTTTTGACCATATACCCTATATAGTATATATAATTAATACTAGTTATATATACTTCATATTATTATTATTATTAATTAATTACAAATATCTTAAATATATTTTAAAACCATTACAAAATAAAAAGAAATGTACTTATTTGTATTTTATAATTTTTCTATGTTTATGGTATATATATCACATGTAGTTTTATATTATATATATTATATAGAGATATATATGAGGAAAGGGAGCCTACTTTGTGAAGTAGGTAACCTTACCTACTTCACATCCAATTTTTGCAAAGTTTTTTATTTTTTTTGAAAAATGCCACCGGATTTTCATAATTATATCCCTCTAATATGTCATTCAAATTTCATCAGAAACGGAGACTCCTACGGCCTTCATCCAGAACATGTAAAATACAACAAATATGTGACCGTTAAAAAATGACTGTATGGATGGAGGCCGTAGAAGTCTCTGTTTCTGACGAAATTTGAATGACATATTAGAGGGATATAATTATGAAAACCCATGTGGCATTTTTGAAAAAAAATAAAAAATTGCAAAAAATGAAATGTGAAGTAGGTAAGTTACCTACTTCACAAAGTAGGCTCCCTTTCCTCTATATATATATACACATATATATTATATACTATGTAGAAAAATAAAATCAAAATTCAGAAAATTATAAAAAGGAAAAACTATAAAATTTAAAATAAAAATAATATAAAACATAAAAAATCCATAAAAATTAAATATTATAAAACTCAAAAACACTATGTACATAGCAGTTATATATATATTATTTAGAAATAAATAATAACTGCTTCACCCATCTGTTTCCTATGGTCGACACCCTACACATTCTTGACCATTATACTTTTATATGTAGGTTTATAATAAATGTTAATTTCACACTCGCATTGCATTGTTTTACCATTATCTGTGGGTTAATTATAGTTTAGATTTGGGCTTCAGAAAGCGGTCGCTTCGATGATAGTGTTCTCTCCTTGTGAGAATATCGAACCCTCGCAGAAAGCTCGATTCAACAAATGGCGTTGTTGTTGGAGAACAAAGCATAGTGTAATATAGTTTGTATATTTATCTGTGTATTTATTTGTCTTTTATTTCTCCTTTATAAATAATTATTTTATTTGTGTCTAACAATATTCTTTGTTGAATTTCTTGTAAGGGACTGTGTGGCTATGGTCACTTTCTTAGGATGTTGGTGCACCCAAACCACAAGGAGATTGGCTCTTCTTCTTTTAAGACAATTAGAAAGAGTAAGGGAGAGAGGCATAGAAGGAGAGAAGAGAAGATATTAGTGTAGCATTTTTTATTTTGTGAGAGAGATTTTTATTTTATTTTGCATTATTAATTTGTTATAATACATGTACATCGGATATTTTGGACATTCATACTTTACGAGATCCATTGTCCGGGTAATTATTCATCTGGGGGCCTCATCAGCTTTTTCAAGGTTTTCCCGCCTTTCTTTTATTTTGTTTCACGTATTTGGAGTTTTTTGCTCTATGATTTAGCCCATAGACTTAGGAATGATTGACACGATAACTAGGTTCAAAGCCTAATTAAAAGCATATGCCTATAGATTTATGCACTTGGACTGAGTCAAAATAAAACTTGTCGATTACTTAGACTTGAAACCGAGCACTGTAAAAGGTTATATACATCGCTAACAAGATCTATTGTGGCAGACACCAATGAGCCTCCAAGACTAGACTTTTGAGTTTCTCTTCTAGGTATTCAACATTTGGTTCTTCACGATTAAATAACAATTCCTATTTAGGGTTATTCATCGATTTTGAATATCGTGTATATAGTGTAAATATTTCAATTATTCCTTGCATCCCGCATGGAGAGAGCATGAAAGCATTATGAGTCTACTTACTTTGCATGCATTATTTGATACAATGGTGAGATATGTACCCTAGTATCACTTGCACAACTTTTCCTTATCTTCCATTGTTTTTTGTAGACTTAGTTTTTTTAAAGAAAGTCTGAAAAAAAATCGTGAGACACCTATTATTAAAAAATACTTAAAAAATGAAAATCCAAAAACTAGGACAAGGGGAATGCTAATAAAACTTTGACCTTAATTAAAAACTTTAATGGACATCATTGTTTTGGGTTCATAAATCCCTCATTATTTTCAGGTACCCTTCAGACAAAGTAGGGCACGAGGCTTAAGGAATAGAGCCAAAATCCCAATCTGTGGTTGCCTTAATTATCATCTCAGACCAATGAAGTACCGATGCTTCTATTGTACGTAAGCGAGTAGGGCCTTATCGGCGTAGTGTTCTCGTCTTGTGTAGAACATCCGACCTGGTTCGAAGTATTGAGCATAGGCAACACCCTTACGGGTGTGTCTGTCTCATCGTTTTACATCCGAGTACCTCGTTTGTGAGGGAAATTGTGGTTTCACCTATGTTCTTACTCTTTTTCTTTGGTTGAGTACCTCCCTATGTTCGATATCGAGGACCTTAAAATGCACATATCACATGTTACAAAGGAAGTGGAAAGTACGAGATTCTTTTCTGGCAGTACTCACTCTCCTATAGGGTTGGCCCTATAAGGACTTGTTAAAAGATTTGCCTGAATAAAAATAATAAAATTGAAAAGACCAAAATAGCTTATCCTTTATAGATTCACTTGTGTTGAGTTAGTGAATCCACAAATGTTTGGTGTTTATTTTGATCTAGATTAAGCTCATAGATCAATCCCGTACACTTATGCTATTTTTTATGTTACATATGTTTTATCCTCTTTAACCCTTGCTCACTTTGAGCCTTCTACTATTTTACACTCCTTTTATTACTTGATCACCATTGTATCTTTCATCCTTTCTCAATCTTCATTTTGATCTCCAAGATGTCGACTCATGGGTGGCTTAGTCAGGACCCTGACAACAACCAAATTGATTCCATGCAGCTGACATCTCCAATAATTTGGGGAGATTATTGAGAACCTGGTTCGAACTTTGCAAACTTCTCTCCAGACTCCCCGCATTCTTCTCCTTCAATAATCCGGGATCACTCTTATCCCGAGCTTTGTTACTTTTGGATGGAGATAGATTTCACTCCTTACACTTATACATACATAATAAAGTTTTATGTTGACCTTAAAACTAAACACTTCTCTACATCTAGTGCTTCTATATAGACTGATCGGGGCATTATTCCCTTTGCAGACCAAGAACCTGATCTAGAGCTTGAGATACTAACATATTCCGAATCAGATATGGCTCCAACAGGACGAGGGAAGGGACCACAACATCCATCACAACCAGATCATGGCCAACGACTAGACTAGAATGACGTAAATGTGCAGCTACTCAGATAAATTCAAACCATCCAACAACAATTCACAAACCATGCCTTGGCCTAGTTTGCCTTCTAAGAAATGTTTGTTATTTGAGGAGAAGAAGAGAGAGCCAAGGAGGAGGAGAATATGAAATACTTGGAAATGGAGCCCATATCGGGAGGAAGAGGGTCTCCTAAGCCTATTCTTAAGGAGACGTGTAAACCTGGCGTAAACTAGATGACCGACGGGATTCAGATTCCACCAGTCCATGCATATTTTGAGCTTAAGCCTAAACTCTTATCTCTTCTTCCCGTGTTCCATGGGAACCCAAATAATGAACCATATGTCCATCTACAATAGTTTGCTTGCATCTGCAGTACCAAACACTACCCTAACGTCCAACTAGAGGTAAGGCATTTTACTGAATCAATCATCTAGGGAATGTTGTGATGACATGGGAGGAGCTCAAGTTTGCATTCCTCTAAAAATTCTACCTTCTTGGTTGGTTCAATCAGATGTGAGCCCGAATCATAAATTTCTCCCAAGCCACACACAAATCTATGCATGAAGCTTGTGAGCATTTCAAAGATATTGAAGAGAAGTGTCCTCACCATGAAATTCCTTGGACCATCCTGGTCCAGCACTTCTTGGGGGACTTACATTAGAGAACTAAAGGCTCGTTGATGCTGCTTGTGGCAGATCACATTTCAATAAGGACGAAGACGTCATCTGGAAGATCTTCGAAGAAAAGACTGAAGTAGAGACCACCCTATCGTCATCTGAAACTTATTAGCAACTGCCACAGATTCTGTGCAAGCATGTTCATTTGGTGGAAGCTCATGAATTGGACAAGGATGAGAACTCCAACATTAGCATCATTGGAAACCACTTATCCAAAGTGGACACCATAGAAAAGCAATCATAAGACCTGGAGAAATTATATGTGATCGAACAGAGGAGACAAAACCTAGACAAATTGGATATAATCACCAAGTAGCTGGAGATGCTGGTTAGAACAATTAATTCCTACCAGTTGGTGATGCTATCAACTGCGACCCGTGCTGAGATGAAGGAGACATCATCACCTCAACCTCCTCAATGGAGTCATGGGCAATTGATGGTCCAGCATTGATAATCACAAAAGCATCAAGGAATTCTAGTGCTCGGTGTTGGAGGATCTGCGGTATCCAACAAGTCGGGTCCAACAATCATTATCTCCATCGCTCTCTTAGTTCTCAGATATCAACAATCCAGTGCATCAACAATTAACCCACAATAATGACCAAGCAATAAATAAGGTGAGCTAAAATTTATTATACCCTACAAATAATATGTATAGTACACAAGTGTAGGTATCGAACCACAAAGGAGCCATGAGGATAGATACAAAAATTGAAATTCAAGAAGAAAATAAAAAAAAGAGTGTTTTTTGTATTTTTATAAGGCTTTTCTAATTTTTGTGGGTGTTTTATATTTTATATTTTTTGTATTTTTAAATTTTGATTTTTTAGTTTTATAAATTTTATTTTTTTATATTTTCTTTATTTAACTTATTTTACTTTTTAATCAGTAATAATTATATAAATAAGTATATATGTAGTACATATATAATATAAGTACTATAAAGGATATAAATACATAAAAACTGGAAAATGCCCTTAAGTACATTCTTTTTTAGTGGTTTAAATTATTTTAAGGATTTTATATAGAATTAATAATGATGATGACAAATATATAAGTATATATAGTTGTATAAAGAATATAGGATTTTATATTTATAAGTATATTTATAAATACTCAAAATTACACAATAAAATGTTCTTGTCTTTTTTATCTTTTTCTCTATTTTTATGAATGTTCTTATATTTTTCATAATTATTTTTATTTTTAATCGATTAAGAATGTCAAATCAAGGAGTTATAATAATAGGCAATATTATTTTGGAATTTATAAGTATGTAACTGTCTCAAAAATTTCAAAAACTGTTTTTAACGTATAATATAAAATATAACAAAATTTAGAAGCATAAATTATTATTTTTGGGTTTTAAAATAATATTTAATGTTTTAAAATTTTTTTGAGGTTTTATTTTAATTTTTATTGTTTTTGTTTTTGTAATTTTTAAAGATTTTTGGTCTAGGGTTGCAAAATGCAATAATAAAGATACCTTATTTTCTTTGGAGTTTTTAAAAGTGATTTTATTTTTCTGCATTTTTAAATGTAGACAAGAGAAAAATGCACTATTTTTGTAATTTAATAAATTGGAAAAAATTATGGTGGCCTCGAGAAAATTATATGTGATTTAAAATAGTTTCAAGCACTTAAAATAATTTCCTAAGATTTTTATATGAAAAATGCTATTTATATAATCAATAAATAAAATTACATGTAACTAAACTTTCAATGCAATCCATACCACTTTATAAAAACCCATGGGCCTCCATGTAGAATTCTCTAAATATTTAATTTAGTATGTACTTGTAGGGGTATAAATGAAATATCCAAAAAAATTGCAGATCCTTGTTACATTTTAACAAAAACATTAAATGAAAATTTAAAATCCTTGAACCAAATAATAACACAATTTATCAGGGGATCCTTGCAAAATATCCCTCCCCCTCACATGTATGCACACATGAGGTGACGTGAACTAGATCTAAATGTAAATAAAATAAATGTAGGGTTTTTATGTAAATATTACAAAAATATTTGAACTATAAATGAAAGTTTATGGACTAAAATTAAAATAACAAAATGCGTGAGAGATAGATATTTCCCTCTAAGGTTGGGTACTACTAGTTTCATGATCGAAATAGGGGAGAATGTGGAAGAATGGGAAAAAAAGTGGGAATGGACCCATGTAAAGCTTGATCAGTGTAATCGAGTCTTCACCAAGAAGCATGTTTTTTATGGAAGTTCCATATTTTTTGAATTTTGGTGTAAGCTTATTTTAGATTTTTCTTTTCTTTGCATTGCTTCTGCATCCTTGTTTGTGTCCCGATGGATATAGAGTCTTTTGGTCTGCCCATGTTTTGATGTCTTAGAAAAAGTTGCATCAGCAGACAATTCCTCATCCGAAGCATTGTATCGATCCAATATCTAGTCTTTGGATATCATGGTTACCAGAAGAAATGGGTTGGAATACCAATTTCGGCAATCCCCAGGAATTGTTCCTAGTCCACCCTTGACGAAGCGGCCTAGCATCGTCTTGAGTTAGACTCCAAGATTTTTCAACAAACCTTCTGGGTTGAGCTAAGTGTTAAGTGCGAGGTTTCTTGTGAAACCATTATCTCAAGAACCATACGAATGATATGAAGGGTTCTAGTTAGAAACAATGAACTAACTCATGAACATAGTCTCATGGAACCTAGAGAATTAAGCCATGGTGTCCTGAAGTATCCCAATTCAAGTCCTTAATAGATTCCTCTAAAATTAAGTGTATTAAGGTATATACCAAGCTCCGATGTTCAGACCTTATTTCAAACTTGTTTACTAGTCTTGATCATTTCGAAAAATACAAATGCTAAGTACAATGCAATAAAATATATTTGTGAAGCAATTTTATAGTTTTGAACTTTTTATGTGTTTTTGAAAAAAATTGCATATTTTTATGAAGATTTTTGAAAAGTTTTTCATATTTTTATGGGTTCTAATTTTTGCAAATTTTAGGGAATTTTTTTATAAAGGTTAGTGAAAATAAATACGTGCAACTATTTACACAGGAGCGCATCTATATTTACAAGAGTTTGGGTACATTTTACAAGTTAAATGTTAGTAATTATTTACAACTCCTATATACAGGTTTTATACACTTGTACAAGGATTTTTATTTGAGCAGTTGTTCATGCAAGGTTCTCAAAACATTTGAAATTATTTTCATAAACATTTTGAAAACTTATTTTTGCAAATAATTTGGCAAACATTTACAACATTTGAAAATCACTTTGCAGAGATTTTACAAACAGTGTGTATAGATTTTTCAAAGTTCTTTTACAATCATTTTCCAAATCATTTGCGAACAGTCAAATATTTATTCAAACAAATGAAAAGATGTTAAATGAGTTCAAAACATTTTGTAGGTTCAAACAATTTCAAAAAAAAATCATGATATTTTTAAATCATTTTTCAAATCATTTTTGCGAATATTATAAACCTAATTTGCTACTCGTATTTACAAAGAATTATGTGCATTTTATTAATTAGCCAGACTATTGAAAATACGAAAGTATGAGTTATGGCTAAAGTATATACAATGTATATGATCCCCTATACTTAGCTTGAGCTATGTCCTCTTAGATCAGAGAGAAATGGAAGACATAACTCGTGCTAAGCATAGGAAAGTCTATACTACAATGACTAATAATGAACGAATGAGAAATTGACCATCCCCCTATACTTAGGATTAATTAATCCTAAGTATAGAAGATTGTACGTAAGGCATAGAGGGTCAAGGTGGGAATCTATGAAATCATCGTCTCGACATGACTCCCCCTATACTTAGGGTAAAATTTCTCTAATTATAGACAGAATATAAACAAGTCGAGAGACAGGTGAGGAATCAAAGACTGAACAACTTGGGGCACTCGTCCTCCTTTACTTAGGACAAATACATCCTAACTATAGCCATGATAGGATGAGTACATTTTAGTAGATTCAAAATTGAGAAAAGGAAAATATGAAAAGAAGAAATACAAATTTATGATATTTTGGATTTTAAGTATTTGATCCATTTATATATGTAAGCACTTTCTAAAATCCCACTTGGATTGAATCTACAATGAACATGAATGTATCATGCTTTAGGTACGACTTCAACAACTATCCGTTGACCACAAAAGTTTGTGTGTCAAGTGACAATTCAGGTATCAATAGGCTTCCATTTCACGTACAATTTTCACTATAAATGGCTCTGCCAACATGCTCTTCTGCATGCTTGGAAATATTTTTAACTTTGTGTTGAACAACCACACCTTCTGCCTAGGCTCGAAGTTCTTTCGATGGATGTGCTTATCATGCCATTTCTTGTCTTTCTTCTTGTACATTAGGCTTTTGTCCTACGCATAGTCTATGAATTCAAGCAGATAGTTGATGAAAATCTCATGAGTGGGTATATTAGGTACTCGTTGTAGCACGACACTCAGCCAATCAATCATAGTCAAGAAAGATCTCTATGAAGAGTGTCTCGGCTTAAATTTATATCCCACGAAAGTCCGGGGTCAAACACAGGAAGGTAAAGGAACAACTTTGGGTTAATTTAGATCACTTAGGTGGAGGTTTCTAATGCAGATTTTTTGTTTTTTAATGCAAAAATTGAATGCAAATGAAAAATGCAAGTGAATCAAGTTAATAAGGAAACACACAACTTAGAAAAATTAATTTTATTGTGAAATTAATATGATTTTGCCAGATGATATTTTTCCTTTAAACCCACTAATGAATGCATAACACATTTTTTGGAATTTTAAAGGTTTAAATGCAAATTGAAAAATGCACACTTTATATGGGTTTTTATACAACTTTTCACATAAATAGAACACAAAAAATTTACTGGAACTTAAACATGATGAAATAAGACTAAAGCAATTGTTTGGATTTTTTGAGAATATATGAATTTTTATGATTTTTTAATTAAAATCGAGTGATAACAAGTATTTGTTTCCTAATAAATCCACATTATCAATTTATCTAGAGAGTGAATTGTATTAAAAATGTATTTATATAAGCAACCTAGGAGAATTGGAATTTTGCAAAAATAATATATATGGATTTAATTAAAAACCATTTACCGAAATCAGACTACATTTTTTAAGTCACAAGACAAGTCCAATTAAGATGATATTTGGATAGAAATTAAATCATTTGTCAGGGCATAATTCATATTTTTTAGGAATTTTTGGACAATCTTGAGTTAGATATGAATTTAAGATCTAAAAGTTGGTAAAATATGTAATTTTCCCTTAAACAATTTTAGTTAATTACCCTATACTCACAAAAATCTAAATAAATAGCCAAATGATAGAGAATTAGTTGCTTAACATCATGACATTTTCCATTAAAGTAAATGATGCAAAATATGGTCTAAATTAATGTTTAAACACAAGGGAATCTGTGCAATTCATAAATTAACTTTGACAATGCAGACTTATGCACATGGGTGCTTTTGGAATTAGAGAAGCATACATGACAAACTATTCAATTTTTATAAAAAAAAATTAATAAGAAAAATAAATGAACCTTCTTCTCCGTAGGAGGTGGGTCATGAAGTGGCTTGGGGATGGGCGGCGGCGAGAGGAGGAGCCACGATGCGATGGAGGGAGGAGATGACAGCGCAAGCGCGTCCACGTGCGGGGGTGGTGGCTGGAGGGGGGGCATCGCGGCCAGTGCGTGGACGACAAGGAGATCCTGCATGATGGATGTGGGCTAGAGGTGGACTAGAGGGAGAGGACATGCTTGTAGGGTACGGGCGAGGGCCACTGTTGGCGGCGGTGGCTGGAAAGGGGTACGACAGAGGCTGAGAGTTGCGGCCTGCATGTGGATGTACGGGCGGTGGAAGAGCAACAACAGTGGTTGATGGTGGGGCAGCTGATGGTGCCGGTGCATCCACTCGCAGAGGAGGGCTATGCGGTGGTCGACCGCATGCAGCACAAAGGAGAGCCACGGGCGGTAAGGAGGAGGGTCGCGGTGGCCGGTGGACTGCTTCTCCTTTGTGATTTATTTTTATTTTTTTATTTTTTTGTGATTTAAATTTTTAAAATTTTAATTTTCTTAAGAATGGAATAAATGGAGATGGTCATGAAGATGTGAGTAAAATGAAGATGAAAATGAAGTGATGTGGTGAATGATGATGTGGTGTAAAACAATCAAGGGAAAAAATATTAGATAAAATAAAATAACAAAGGAAATGAGAGGGAATACATACCTGATATTTGCAGGATTTGTGGAGCAGCTACATTGGACTCCTGTCGTGGCCTCAATCTGAATGGCAAAAAATTTGGAGAAGCTCTGCGAGGTTGATGGGAAACTCACGACATGACAATGATGATCGTCTCAGATCTCGCCTAAAGGAGATCGTCGCTTGAGGATGATGCCCAATGATGACGTGCCCGAGCGACTAAGGTAAAGAGGTATCTCACTGATCGTTGCAACCTCAACCACTCGTGCGAACTATGTCAATCAAGAAACAAGGAATACCACCAATATCAAAATCAAACAATCAAGAAACAAATAGCGATCTCGCTATTTTATTTTACCGGGTATAGCTACCGGGGTCAAATACAAGGAGCACGGTATGGTAAACCTACGAAGTAGTCGGAAATCAAAACAACTATTTTTGGTGGTTTTTATGTTTTCTTTTAATTTTTTTGGATTATGTCTTAATATGAGGACAAAGGCTAAAAACACTAAAGAAATCTGAATCAAACAATTATTAAGCACGACAAAAGTACTCAGAAAATGCAAATAAAAATATTTTTGGGTTTTAGAAATATTTAGATGTTTTTGATATTTTTCTTAGATTTTTCTGATTTTTAGTGAATTTTATAAAAATGAAACAAGGTCAAAAATACAACACAGTGTGCATCCAGAAGCTAAAGGCACTTTAAAAATACCTAAACTACCTATAAAATTTAAGCAACAATTTTATTGTAAACTAGAAACAAAACTCTAACTATAGAAATTGGAAATGTAGTTTGTTTTGCGTTTTTAGGAATTTTTAATGATTTTTCTAAATTTTTCAATGTTTTTTAATTTTTATGGTTTTTTAAATCCAAATGTGACAAAAATTGGATACAAGTGAAAATACAACAAAAAACAACTAATAAATTTTTTTGATTTTTTAAAGATTTTTAATATTTTTAGTTGATTTTTGAAACTGAACAAAAGCAAATTTTTAGGTTTTTGAATTTTTAAAAATATCAAATATAAACAAAACGAGCCCAAAAATTCAAAGAAATTTTTACACCATGGAAGGAGTCATATCCAAATTTCACGAAATTTGGGTGAGATTTGCTATTTATTCCAACCAATCAAAGAAGCACATCACATATGGACCTACATGTAAAGAAAGTAAGCTTCAGGCTTAAAGAATAACACATGCAAAAAGTATAGGGGGCCTACTGTAATTTTTCCATTAATTCAAGCGCATATCGAAACTCAGCACTCGCAGGACATGGATGTAAATAGTAAAACTATAAATTCAAAACATAACATCCACTAAACTCAGGAAATATATGCAAATGTTCCAAACAGACACGTGAAGATGCACGTGCTACCATACAAGGAGGACTAAACTGTAAATATCAAAAACTGCAAGGTCACATATGCAAATTGGTCCACTGTGCTACTTTTATTTAACAGACTAAATGAGAACATAAGAAACTGTAGGGAAGGTAACACAAATTACCCAGTCGACTCATGTGGGTCAGGTGGTGTGCCAGGTGGCGCCCTCTGAGTGGAAGAAGATCTGCGGCTCTGGCGCTGACACTGGTGGATCTAACGGTGGTCCTTAGGGCGTGAAGGTGGCCGTACGGGGGGCGTTAGATGCAGATCTAACGGCCTGACAAGGTGTAGGCGATGGACGGTGACGATCGATTCTGGGCTGCAGTGATGATCCAACAATGGAGGAGGGTCCTGGAAGAACTTTGCCTGGGCGAAGTTCACCGGAGAACCGGCGGTGATCCGGTGCTCCGATGAATGATCAGGCAACGCCAACAAAGTCGTGGGGCTCCTCCACGTCGGGAGGACTGGTCCGATGGTCCGGCCAACGGTCGGATCTCCGGGAAGGGGTGCGTGACCTGGGGGACCTCTGGCAAAGTGGATGGAAGTCGTCCTGGGGCGTATCTGTGCACGCTCTGACCTGCAAATGGAAGCTTCGACTTGGAGGGAAACTCCGGTCGGGGTTATTTGATTGGAAATAAAGGGAAGCGGCGGTGGGAGGCAAATGGAGGTTCCGGCGAGGCAGAGGAAAAAACCTAGACCTAATCCTGGCTCAAATAGCCAAGATTTGGGTGATAAGGCTGTGGAAGAGGAATGACGATGGTCTGCGGAGTAGATCTAAGCGGGTGGATGCGTCTGGCGGAGCTCCGACCACCGGGTCGGAGCTGGCAGAGCAGGGAATGGACGAATCGAAATGGACAGAACTGGGATCGAAATGAAGTATACCTGATAGTCCAAGATGAATCCTCAGCTCCAGGGGGTGAAGTGGGTATAGGTCGTCGCCTCTACCACACCGCGGAAGGCGGGGAGGCTCGAACGTGGCGGTTCTCTGGCCACGTTCTTTGAGCATCGGCTGCAACCACTCTCTCCGTCCACCAAAGGGTTCTTCCGAAAGCTGTCACCAAGGGGAAGGTCTCTAGGGTAGAAAGAGGGAGTGTGGCAGGAGCTCCAGGTCTAGGGAGACGAGTGAAGCTTGTATAGCATGTCCCAGGTGGAGAAGAAGATCGGGCGAGGGCGCGCGAACCGAGGAAGATCCTCTCTTCCCTAGGGATCCGCGAGGGTCGTGGATCCAAGGGGAAGAGGTGGGTGGTGGAATCGGTGCGAATGGTGGTCAGATCCGGGTGAGAAAAATCGTCGAAGATCGGTCCAAACCGAATCAGCAAAGGAAGTGTCCTGGGGGGCAGTTGACCGAGGTCAACGTTCCCCCATGGACCAATCAGAAATTAGTAGGGTCAAAATTGTTTGTAAATTAATTTTAAAATAGAACACGATTTTATTTTTAAAAATTTTCACAATGAAAAATGTTTATGATTTTTCAAACAAATTTTTAGTGATTTTTATTTATTTTTATGAAAAATAAATTATGGTATATACATTATATTACATCATGCACACGTATAAAGTATTTATTTATTTTTATTTTTATTTTATTTATTTTTGTACAAATACCCCAATTTTATATTTTATTTATTTACAACATAAAATTTGGAGTATAAAATAATTTTTGTTTTATTTTTATGGGTTATTTAAAGTGTTAAATAAATAGGTATATGTTACATATATACATGTAATATGTACATGGTGAGAGAGAAATTATTTTTATTTTTATTTTTCTAATTTTTTTTATTTTTAGGAATATATACAAGGTCGTATAAATATATTTTTTTTGTGAAAATAAAATATTTATACACATAGAAGGAATATGTACAAGGTTGAGTGGCCCTATCTCTCTCTACTTATTTTATTTGGCGATCAGACCCATGTTGGGACTTCTCTTAGGATTTGATCACTCAATATTTATTCTAAATATTTCCCTCTTTTTCTTTTATTCTTCATTCTTTTATTTTTGTACAAATGCATGCTAATTATTAGTATTTAACAAATGCATGCTTATTTATAACTTATTATATTTACAACTATGTACATGGTGTTTTGTCAAAATATCTAGCTAAAATAAAAGAATAAAGAGTGATGAATGAGGATTCATCACCCCACTATACTTTACTTTTGCTAGTCCCTTATCAAACACTTATTTGAAAAAGAAGTGAAAAAGAGAAAGAAAAAGACGGGAAATCAAGGTTGATTATTAAACTTGCCTTCATTAAATTGAAGTATGGAGCTCAGTCAGATCTTTGGATTATTAATTTGTCGGAACCTTATTTTAACTTAAGCTTAAAACTCAACAGCCTCTAAGTTCCACCAATCTATGGTCAAGACTCCTCAAAAATCCAGATCAGAACAAGTCTACATACACAAACTCTAATGACCGTGAATCTTTCCTTGTTTGACTCAAAAAAAAATCTTTCCTTGTACTGTGTAAGTGATATGTAGCTCCCCACCACAGAAATGACAAAATGAGAACCCCCCTAACAAGGTAACTCTAATGCCTCAGTCCGGCAACTCTTTCCTCGAGGAGCGGGTATTCCCTTCTAAGTTCAAGTTCAACCGACTCAAGAAGAGGAGGAAGAAGAAAATGGACCATGACCAGTGTAGCCATGTATCCTAGGGAGCCCAACCAGTGTAGCTAAGTCTCCCTGCTACAAGCTTCATGAGATGGGAATGGGTAACATAAGCTTTTTCTTTATTTGGCTATATACACTCCGCTGGGTATTTTATTTTCAATTAGACCCATCACTTTTTTGGAGTTTTTCTTTTCTTTTTGCACATTTTTTTTGATGTGCATATGTACAACATATCTACATGGTGCAACATATATACATAAGGAGTTTTTCCTCTTGAGCCAGTAGACTATCCCTCTTTTGAAGCTTTATTGCAACCCAAACTCCTGTCTTTAGACTTCAACACCACCAGACCAAGTTGAGACGCACTTCCTTCACTATAAGAAGAAGAGAGGTTCCGCCTAGAAGTACTAACCTCATATGCTACCCCAAGTCAAAGGAAACTGCCTCCTCACCACCTCATCTGTGGAGAGCTATGTGTAATGTGCTGGTGCAAGTAAAGCCATTGTCTCTGAGAGTCATGTGTGCATTGTTAAATGTTCTACTTAGGCTCATCAAGATGACATGTGATCATAGCCTAGTGGACTCAAAGAATTAGGTCCCAAATGGACATGAAAAGTCTTAACCCTAAGCCCTATGAGGTTTCTCTTAGAATTAGGTGGATTAAGGTCTTAACCAAGCTCCATTTTCCAATTTAATTCCATGCCAGTTTAAATGTCAATCATGATTCAGAAAAAAATTGTACAAAGATATACAAAAATGTTTTTATGCAAAATTTTGGAAATATGCAAAATTTTTGAAAAATGTTTGAATGAATGAATGCATGCATGGAGTTTTGCAAAATATTTACAAACAATTACACAATGGTTTTTGCAAACTTTTGTTTTTCAAATATTTTACAAAAAATTTGTACTATATGCATAATTTTGATATCAAAATATTTACAAACTCTTTACACAAAATCATTTTTATAAATATTTGTACAAAAATTATTTTTATAAATAACTATGTATGTGCAATAAAGAATTTTTATGTACAAGGAAAAATTTTAAATTTTTATGGTTTTTGGATAAAAGAATTTTAGCCATATTATTTAATAACACACTCACACAAAGTACGAGTTATGGCTGAAGTATATGTGAAATATATACGACACCCCTATACTTAGCTCAAACGATGTCCTTAGAGTGAATCAAGAGCAATGAAGAAGACATAACTCGTGCTTAGTATAGGGAAGTGAAAAGGAATAATATACTATAACGACGAATCAAAGAATAGAATGAAGAGGACTCAGTGTTTCCCCCTATACTTAGGATCAAGTAGTCCTAAGTATAGTAAGCTGTACATGAAGGGAAATCCGAGTTGAAGCATGTACATGGTTTACCTCCCCTATACTTAGGGTAAATATCCCTAAGTATAGGCGGCAAAGCAGAGGTAGAAAAAATCTAAAGAATACTCAAGAGTCCTACACCCCCCATACTTAGGAAAAATTACACCCTAAGTATAGCATAATCATAGGATGAAGATGGCGTGTAGGACTAAAGAATGGAATGATATGGACAACTATATCTATACAAGGTGGAAGACAACGATAATCAGGCGTGAGATGAAATAGATCTGAGTCGAAGACCACATCTCACGCAAAATGAATAGGGGCGACGTCAACGACCAACGTCTCATGATCTAGATATGGTTTGAGTCGCTGCCCGTTAACACAAAAGGTAGACTCAGATGACATCTCAAATATGTCGATACTCCCTTTGTCATGTACCTTTCGGACTAGGTATGGTCCCTTCCACTTGCTCTGTAACTACCCTAGAAATAATCTAAGCCTGGCATCAAACAACTATACTCTCTGATCTGGCTCAAACTACTTGTGGTTGATATGAGAATCATGCCACTCCTTCACTCACTCCTTATAATGTAGGCTGCTTGAAAATGCTTCATCTTAGGCTCCTCCAGGGCTGCCAATTCTGCCCTCCTCTGGTCTCCTACACTCACTGGATCCAAAAGTATATCTGTAACAGCCCAAAGTGACTTATGTCTCAGATCAATAGGTAAATGGTAGGGCTTTCCATAAACGAGGCAAAAGGGAGATGTACCCAAAGGAGTCTTGAAGGACGTCCTATATGCCCACAAGACTGAGTCCAAAAGCTGTGACCAATCCTTTCGATCAGGGCGGACGACCTTCTGCAATATATTCTTGATCTCCCTATTCAACACTTCAGCAAGACCATTGGTCTGAGGATGGTATGGAGTGGCTGCTCGATGGTCTATGCTGAACTCGCTAGCAAGGGCCTTTACCTTATCGTTGACGAAATGAGACCCCCCGTCAGATATCAACACTCAAGGTACCCCGAACCGTGAAACGATGTTCTTCCTCAAAAATCTGCATACAGTCCTAACATCTACGGTTCGGGCAGGGATGGCCTCAACCCAACGACTCATATAATCAACGGCCAACAGAATGTACTCGAATCCCTAACTCTTATGGAATGGACCCATGAAATCGATGCCCCATGCGTCAAAAACCTCACAGAAGTGAATGGGCTGCATCGGCATCGTATCACGCTGTCCACAAGTGCCCATCCTCTGACAATCAGTACATTGATGAATCCACATTTCATCATCTTTATTCTATCATTTTGGCACCAAAAACCCTAGCAAATACCTATAAATACCCTTAAATATAGTATCTAAGCATTCATGCATGTGCATCTTATTAGTGTATAAAATATTGTAATTAAAGCTAAAATTATAGAATAAATAAAAGAAAAGAAAAAGAATAAAATATTGTCAATATTTATGACCCAAAACCCTGAGACCTAGGCATCTTGATGAATAGGTCGACCAGGAATAAAGTAGGGGAAGATAAGGGTCAAATACCTATATTATTCTATTCATTCTTTATTCATTTTGGGACCTATTTTCGGTTCCACTTTTTATACATCAAATAAAGAAACTTTGTACATGAAAGTTGTAGATAATTTTAGATAGAACAATACAAAATTGATTTCACAGAAAAATAATGTACAGATAAAAAGTTATGGTCTGAATAAGATTCCAAAACTCCAACTTCCCAGACCTGTATCTTGCAAATAAAAACTCGAAATGTACCAAACTCATCTTTAATTGTATATAGCATAAAATAATCTATTTAATGGAGGTGGTTTCGTATTTTTCGGAGTTACGGTTTGAAAGCTGAGTTTTGGACCCTTGTAGTATACTTGTACAGATTAAAATATTCAACTTATTATTTATTCATTATTTTTGTATTTTTATATTTTTATAATCTTGTAAATAGTATAAATAATAATTATATACATTAAAATCAGAATAAAAAATGCAAAGAAAACTCAAAATAAAAATAAACTTATATAGATCATACAGGTATTATACCTATATTCATACCTATACATTTTACACTTATATTTTATTTAATGTACAGAATACATCAGAAAAATAAAACAAAAATATATTTGTATATATAAAAGTATTTTATGATTTTAGAAAATAATAAATAAAAATAATAAATATAAAATTCACAGAATAAAAATAAAATACTAACATACATAGGTATTATACCAATATAGGGCTAAAAAGTAAACTCATGAAAATATACCTCATAAAATTAATTAAAAATCATAATAAAAGACTACATAAAATAACGTATTTTTTTATTTTATAATCATAATTTGATTTGTTTATTTTCTATTTTTAAATAAATTTATAAAAGATTTACCATGGATTTTTCCTGATTGGTCCACGTGGACCAATCAGGAGACGACCCCAGTTGACCCAGGTCAACTGACCGTCCTCCCCCCTGTGGTGCATCAGAAGTTGGTTTTTGAGCCAACTTCTTGGCTTTTTCGTGGCTGACCCTTGCATTCTTTCGTGATGATTCCTTTTGCAAAACCAAACCTCGATCATTGGTCTACCCCGCCATGTGATTACCTCGGGCCATGGATCAGTGTGGTGCTCCAAGCATTTCGATCTTTGAGCTCCTATCACCCTGAGTCAAACCACTTAAAACCAAACCCCCACTTTCGATTTGAAACCCGAGTCCCCTTGGTCCACCCCTCTCCACCTTCTTGCGCTCCTGAGCTCCCTGGAGGTGACAGCTCCATCGCGAGGTCGTCAGCTAAGGTGCCCGAGGTCGAGGGCATCTCCATCACTTCCCGCAAGACCGGCGGTTGAGGTACCTTTCTCCCTCTGGCTCCGGCCATTGAGGGCCACTTCATACTTATTTCTTTATTGCATTTAGCTCCTGTTAGTTCTAGGATGAAAAGCCCCCAAAAAATTCGAGTTCCATCGTCTAAATCGCCCGATTCACCAACGTGGCCGGAGCGCTCCTCCGGTCGTTCATCCACACGCCGCTTCACACTCCTTCACGCCCATCCAGAGGTCCAGGCACTTTGCCCTGGACCTCCTAATACTTTTTGCAGGTCAAAGCGCGTTGATTCGCGCCTGGAGTCGATTTTGGACGCTTGCCGGAGGTCTCGAAGCCTCCCAGCTCCGCCAGCCGCCAGCGAGCGCCACAGCCTTCGCCGTGGTCTTTTGAAGCCTCCAGGAGGAAGAGGAGACCGGCAGGAGCCTCCACGCCCATTTTGAAGCCCAATCTCCATCGGAGGTCGGAGATCTCGCACGTCGAAGCTCGCCCTCGCCGGCGTCCGACGTGTTCTTGGTCCTAGACTCCCAGCCGTTGGATCGTGGAGGCCTCCCAAATCGCACAGCCACCGTCCGATACTCCTTCGCCTCGACCGTTGGATCAACCAAGGAGGATCTAATCTCGGACGTCCATCGCCGAACCGTCATCGAGCCTCGCCGAGCCGCCACGTGGCAAGTGGGGAAAGCTCCGCCGTTGGATCGTCTCAGCAAGGGTATTTTGCGTTTCAACCCTCGCAATTTTTGTAATTTAGTTTTAATCCCAAAACTTTTAGCAGTAGTTTAAATATTTTGTAAATTTTGCAAAAAGGCCTGCGAACTTTATGTATTTGCACAAAGGACCTCCGCCACATCTCCTCACGTGACCTGTACACGTGAGGTGCGGGTATTTTGTATAGAGGCCCTCGTCCGTTGGTTTATTTCGCTTCAGTACCGAAACTTTGATATTAAGTGTTATATTTTTGGAGAAATTGCATGTAAGCCCTCGGATTTTGGAAAATTACTTTTCAGTCCTCGCCAGGCGCATGCAAGTCACGCGCTCTGGTGGGTAATTTGCACCAACACCCCTGTGGCTTTTGGAATTTATGTATGGTCCAGGAACTATTTTATTCAGTATAAATTTTGTGGACATTTTGCATACGTGCCCCTGGTTGTTTGTTTATTTGCATATATACCCTTGCTAGCCATGTTTAATGTTTGTATGCTTGTTTTAATTAACCAGATCATCGTTTTACTTAGAAAAATTCCACAAAAATTCATAGAAGCTCCTGTTAAGTTGTCCATATTTTTGCATTACATTCTTGTCGCATTTTAATATTTATTAAAAATAAAAAACATGCTCTTTATTTACTGACTAGCTTAGAAAATGCTAAAAAAATATTAAAAGATCTCAAAAAATTCCAAAAAAATTCCCTAGTGTGTATTTTAGCATACTTTAGTGTCAGTCCAAAAATCACTAAAAATCTCAAAAGAAAAACCTTAAAAATTCAAAAATACTTAAAAACTTCAAAAAATTCTCAAAAACTGTAGAAAACTCCAAAAATTGTAAACTCAAGTCATGTAGTCTCGTGTTTTCATTATATTTATTTAAAAAATAGTGTGGAAAAATTGTGTGGTTGGTTTCTATTTTTAATTCTCATTTTATCTCCTACCAAAAGCTTGTTCACTGTTTTACCTTATTTCAGTGTTTAAAAATACCAAAAACAACTTGAAAAATACCCAAAAATCACAAAAACTGTAAAAACTCATAAAAATGCCAAAAAGATTTTATTTTTGAATTTTTTGGCTATTTTAGCATATTTGTATAAATATTTAATCATCCCTTTTATTACATTGTCTCTATATTCCAATATTGAAAAAGAAGAAAAAAATATATAAAATATAAAGTTATAAAAAAAATTAAAAACCAAAATTTAAAATTTAAAAATAATAATAAAAAAAAATTTAAAAATTAAAAATTTAAAAACCCACAAAATCTTTGCTTGCTTAGTGTAGACACCACTCACATTCACACACACACACACACATCTTTTTGAATTGCCCTGTTTGCTCCCTGTGTTCGAACTCTCTGCATACTTGCTTGCTATACATTTTGTGCAGAGTTAAAAATAAATTTTAACTCCACATTTATTTCTCATTGTTGATCTGTAGTGTGGGTTAATTGTTGATTAAATACAGGATTCATTTGAGAGTCGCCACAGCGACGGTTGTCTCTGCCTTGTGTGAGATACCATTTAGGCTCTCTTGAATTTTGTATTTATCAAATGGCGCCGTTGCCGGGGAGCAACAACGAGTAGTTCATCTTTTTGTCTATTTGTGTTTGTTGTCTACCATAGCTTTACTTCATCTCTCTTGCACTTTTGATATATATTGATTGAGCTTTCTGACCACTCTTTTTCTTGTCTTCTTGCGAGGGACCGCGGAGCAAGGCGGATCGCCTAGGTGACCCGAAGCATATTTGGGAAGTAGAGCCGGCTATTCTTTAGCCAAGCCGGCAGGAGAGAGCAGGAGTGAGAGAGAGTGCTTAGAGTAGTTGCATTTTATTTTGTGAGAGAGAGTGATTCATTAATTTGTAATAATACAGGACTCAGGACTTGGACATTCAGACTACCGGGCCTAATTTCCGGGTGTTTGTTCACCCGGGGGCTCACCGTAGTTTTTGACGAGTTTTCCACCGCTGTCATTTGCCGGTTTTGATTTCATTTTCACTTTCTTTTGTGGATTGAGCCTTTAGTTTTAGGCCTGCTTGATCGACTAAATTAGGTCCAAACACACTAATAACCTTTGCATGTACCTATAGCTCATATTTGGACTTAGTTTAAATTAAACAGTTGACTCACTTTCTTAGATCCGCCGCGCCGCGAGCCCTCCCCATCAAGCGCTACTCCTGAACTCGATGTGTCGAGAAGAGGAGGGGAGGGTCTAGACCGGACTCTTAGGATCGACAATCGGTGGTTGACTTGTGGTTCTTCACGCTAGCAGTTGCCTATCTTAGGATGATTTCCGCATTGCATACCGGCATATAAATTAGGTTTATAAATTTCTGCTTTGCATCCTGCATGGAGAGAGCTGGGATTCGCTGTAAGTCTTCTTACTTTGCATCCATCATTTAGGCACAAAGGTGAGATTTCCATCTTTGTGTCGACTTGCACGGCTTTTCCGACTCTATTCTCCCTCTGTTTTTGGGCAAAGTAGGATCAAGAAAATACAAAAATCGTTAGGCGCTTGTTTGAATCTACTCAAAAGAAGCGATAACACCAAAAAAATTAAAAAAGGGACTGCTAAGAAAACCTTGACCAAAAATAAAATTGGTAATTGGATTCATTGATTGGGGAGAGTAACACCCTCACTTGTTTTCAGGTTGCATGGGAAGGTTTCCTTCCAAGTGAGGTGAGCGCTTTGTAAGGATCAGAGCCAAAATTCCAGCTTATGGCTGCCTTGTGTATCACCTGGATTTCCGAAGTATTGGCGCTTCTATCGTACGTGGACGAGTAGGGCTTGGTCAACATTGGTAACTCTTTATTGTGTAGAGCATCGACCTTGTCCGAAGTATCGAGCCTAGGCCACGCCTTCACGGGGGTGTCTGTCTCATCGTCTCGCGTCTGAGTAGGTTCTTTCACGCTCACGGATGATTCCGTTGCGAGCGAGTTCCGAAGTATCGGTTTTGCCTATTGTCTTCCTCTCTTATTCTTTGGCTAAGTAGGGATCGAGGAAGGGTTACAAGGACCTCAAAAAGCGCAAGCTACAGGTTACACAGGAGGAGGACAAGTACGGGATACTCTTCTGGCAGTACTCCCTCTCCTTTAGGCGTAGCGCTCTAAGGACTCGTGAAAAGATTAATTCCTGAATTCAAGCTAAAACCGACAAGATAAAAGCCGAACCTTCACGGCTTCATGTGTTGAGTTGGTGAATTCACCCCTGTCTTGTGTTTGATTGCTAGTTCTATCTAAGGTCAAGATCAAAAACACAACACAATTGTGCGCAATTTTGCTTCTCATTTCTTCCTTCATTCCTCTTCTTCTACATTCCCCCTGCTCTTCCCAATAATCAAGATGATGGGACGGAGATCTCTTAGGCCGACCTTGTCGGCACCGCTATCCAGCACTCCTCCTCATTCATCTAGGACTACCTCGGAGAGTCCGCTCTCCGAGCCTGAGTTTACCTCCACCCTGTTCCCCCTCGACCACCCTTCCCATTCCCCTTCTCTCAGTCCAATAGTTTCAGAATTCAGTGCATCACAGAGTTCAGATCATTCGACAGCACCTGAGATGGCCTCTTTTGCTTTTTCAGAGAATCCCGAGATGGCTGACAAAGGCAAGCATCCTGATGATCATGAGCACCCTCAATACTACATTGATCAAGCCGCCATCAACAATTCACTTCTTGCATCCCTGGAGACCATACAGAGGTAGATTTGTGACCAGGGTACCTTCATGAGTGATCTGATGAGAGAGATAGCTAATATGTGAGAAAACCGACCTGGGGGCGGTGGCGGTGGCGAAGGAGAAGGACCTGATGCAGGAGGAGGTGATCCCGACGCTGAGAGACCGTCGCAAACCATCATGCGAGAATTGCATAACCCAGCTGCGTCCCTTACACATCGGTGGATCAGACTCCCACCTATCCATGGAGATTTCGAGCTGCGGCCCCACACCATTCAGCTTCTACCCAAATTCCATGGGTTGCCGACCGAAGAGCCACACCTCCACCTCCAAGAGTTCAAAATGATCTGCAGTACCATACATGATAGGCTGCTGACTGAGGACACGATCAAGATGATCGCTTTCCCGTTCTCATTGGTTGACAGAGCCGCATATTGGATCAAACACCTTAGGCGATTCGTCGATACATGGGTAGACCTCCGGACCGCGTATCTGAAGAAATACTACCCTCTCGGCCGGACTAATGCAGCCAGAGCTATGATAAGCAACTTTGTCATGATCCTAAATGAACAATTCCATGAAGCATGGAATCGCTTTCGAGAGCTCATCGACCGGTGTCCACATCATGACATCTCCAAGCCCAACTTAGTTCAGAGTTTCTTCTGTGGACTGACACCGGAGCTGCAGGGGCGTGTCAACGCCTCTTGCGGTGGGTCTTACTTTTCAAAGGGTGAAGACGACGTCTGGACCATCTACGAGGGCATGGGAGAGAATTCAACAGTGATAGCCCAAGACCGTGTCTACACGCAGCAGAAGCCCCCGCAAGGAGCGGGATCATTCCAGAGGATCACCCTCATCGATGCCGGTCCTAACACATCGTCGGTAGCCGCAGCCCAGGACGAATCAGTCGCCGTCGGCATGGGCATTATTAGTGAGAAACTGGACCGTCTCGAGATCCTGGAGAAGAAACAGATGCAAGGCATGGCTCAGATGGACCAAATTGCCAAGACAATGAGTGATCTGAAGATGCAGATTCTTTGCATCCAGGAGGCACAAACTTCTTCCCATCAGCCTCCCAAATCACGGGCTGACCCCAACAGTAGCAGTTCCAACCAACCCTCTACCTCGTACCATTAGGTGAATCATATCCAGGCAGAGCCGGTTACACTGCTACAGTACTACCCAGCGCAGCCGCCATCTCCGGACACTCAGATGGTGGTCTACCAACCGGAGCAGCCACTGGCAGTTCTTCCTCCACCCTCCTTCGAGCAGGAACCATTGGTGGAAGTCAATGGGATTTGGTACGACCGGTACCCTCAGCCTGGGATCCATCGCGATCATCCAGGATTCCGTTGGGGCAACGGTAGCTCTTCATCCCAGCAGCAGAATCCCGCTCAAGGACAACAGAGCAGCTAGCAGCAACAGCAACACCAGTAGCCCCAGTATGCCCAGCCACAACAGTATCAGAGTGGTCCTCGTCCCACCTATCAGGGACAGCAGTGGAGGCAGCGTCAGCAACCTCATCAGTCTTACCCCCATCACCCCCAGTATCAACCACAGCAGCAGCAACCCCATTTCCAGCAGGGACAACCATCCGGTTCTCAGGGTCCCTCTTTTGAGAACCCAGCTCTCGATGATCTTGCCCGCTTGCTCTCCGAACAGCGAGCATCCTTCAGGCAAGAAATGGATGAATTCCGGCAGGAGATGAGGGAGATTATCAAAGGGAAGGCCGCCATACCCGCTCAGATTGAACCTAACCCGAACAATCTGAAAAGGAAGTCTGAGCAGGTAGAGTTTACAGAGGACACCTCTCCTAGTGACTATTTAAGTGATATGTCTTATTCTGTCTATGATGTTGATTTTGTGACTACTAGGAGCGGTAGGATGCCCGCAGGCGGCGCCTCTTCTGAGCGACAATCACACGCTGAACCAGGAGCACCAGAGGAGTAGAGTAGCGGTGCTGATGCCGCTAATGATGATGTTGAGGACGGTGGTGCTGATGCCACCAATGATGGAGTTCCAGACGACGGTACTGAGGTCGTCGCAATACCATAGGCAGACGGTGGTGCTGATGCCACCATTTTGGATGGTGAGTCAGAGCGCGGTGCTGATGCCGCGAAGACAGGTGCCGGTGGTGGTACTGAGGCCACCACATCTACTTTTGTTGAGCCCCCCTCAGTGATGTTACCACCTTTTGTATCTATGGACTGTGGTAACACCAAAAAGAACAAAAATATGAATAAAGGAAAGGTTTCTGTTCACATTGCGGATCCATATGTGTTGCATGATGATGATTGTATGGATTCTCCTCCTTCGCATGCACAGGGACCTGTTCCTAGCCCTCCATCTGAGGAGGCCCCTACCATCCCCTTCCCTGAGGCACTCCGCCGGGCAAAGGGGAATAAAAGATAAAATCCAAAAAAAGATCAGCAAGTAGAGTTTAGCAATCAGATGATAGACAGATTCCACATTCAGCTGACTCTACAAGAAGCACTTGAGCACATCCCCCTCTTCAAAAAGAACTTGAAGGAGAAAACTACAGTCCGCAGGAAGAGGAGGTACAGAGATCAGATCCATGTGCTCACCCATCACACTTGCTGCGCCATTCAGAACACATTGCCAGCTAAGAGACTCGATACAGGAGCCTCCTATGTCAGATGCGAGATTCAGGAGCAGCAGTTCGATCGTACTCTATTAGACAGCTGCTCTTCTATTAACCTTCTTCCGGCAGCCTTACTCGACCAATTCGAGTTTGGTCCTCTTCTTCGAAGCAGGACGGTCCTTCAGTTTGCTGATAGGTCAGGCCGAACGGGTTATTGAAAGACGTGGTCGTTACCATTCAGGGTCTGAAATTCCCCGTGGACTTCGTTGTGTTGGACATGGAGACCCCTGAGTCGGTAACCGATACCCCCATCATACTTGGACATCCATTCTTGGCCATAGCCAAGGTGGTGACCAATCATGATAGCGGGAAGGTATGCTTTCGCGTAGAGGGCGAAACCATACTAATAGAGACGATCGATGAGATGAGAGCGAGAGAATTAGCATGCTCGGAGCAGTCCAACGAAGCCACGCAGATGACAGAGGATGAGCTAGACATCCACCAGGAGTGCGACTTTGTGATGACAGATGATGAATCAATTTGGACAGATCCTGTAGCACCGACCCTCGCCTTACCTACAGATTCACTATATCTAAAGCTCATGGTAGTCGAGAGCCGGGAAAGCATACCCCTGGACGAGGATACCCCTGATGCTGACAGTGTTGGGACGAGTGGTGCTGATGAGTTTCAATCCTGTTGTTTTAATTCAGATCCCTCGGATTCAGACATTGATTGGGATGACTTTGATGAATACTTACCAGGTTTGATTCCCTCTGAGCCGACAGCTAGGAGGGAATGCGAGCCAGTACAGTTCATTGATTCAGCATATCGCCCTTCATCAGAACTTCATGCAGAGCGAGAGTTCTCTCATGCAGACCTGATCGCCTTCACATAGACATATCAGAAGTCAGATCTACCACCTCCCAGTTGTCCAGAACGGAAACCTCTGCCACAGTCGATGAAATATAGATTCCTTACGGGAGAGCCAGACATGCACCCAGTCATTATCTCAGCAGATTTGACTGGAGAACAAGAATCTCGTCTGATGGAGGTTCTTGAAAGAAACCGCAAGGCAATAGGATGGAGTATAGCTGATCTCCAGGGGATTAGTCCGGCTCTGTGCTCCCACCACATTTATCTTGAGGAGGACGCTAGGCCGTCGCGTGAGTTCCAGCGACGGTTGAACCCGAATCTTCGAGACATAGTAATGAAAGAAATTTCTAAGTGGTGGAGTGCCGATTTTATCTACCCCATCTCCGACTCTAAATGGGTTAGTCCATTACATGTGGTGCCTAAGAAGACGGGCATCACTACAGTGGTGAATGAGTCTGGAGAGGAGATCGCTACCCGAGTACCCACTTCTTGCAGAGTCTGTGTGGACTACAGACGATTGAATCAGGACACCAAGAAGGATCATTTCCCGCCACCATTCATTGATCAGATTATCGAGAGGCTAGCCGGGAAGAGTCATTACTGCTTTCTTGATGGTACACCAGATATAATCAGGTGGCCATTGCGCCCGAAGACCAGGAGAAAACAACATTCACCTGTCCATTTGGGACTTATGCTTTCAGACGGATGCCCTTTGGTTTATGTAACGCTCCAGCGACATTCCAAAGGTGCATGTTGTCCATCTTCTCGGACATGGTGGGTGACTGTTTAGAGGTCTTCATGGATGACTTCTCGGTCTATGGCGATGGGTTCGATGCTTGTCTTGACTGCCTAGACTGTGTGCTTCAGTACTGCATAGAGGTCAATCTTGTCTTGTCTTGGGAGAAGAGCCACTTTATGGTGACTCAAGAGACGGTCCTAGGTCATATCGTCTCCAACAGGGGCATGGAGGTCGATCCAGCCAAGGTGGATATCATCATAAAACTCAATCCACCGTCTAATTTGCGTCAGTTGCGGTCTTTTCTGGGGCATGTCGGTTTCTACCGACGGTTCATTCAGGACTTCAGTCGAATTGCCCGACCGCTTACTGGTCTGCTGACAAAAGACATCGAGTTCGTTGTCAATGATAAGTGTCTTGCGTCGTTTGAGACTCTCAAAGATATGGTTGTTTCAGCTCCTGTCCTTCAGCCGCCTGATTGGTCTCTCCCATTCGAGATCATGACGGATGCTTCAGATTTTGCCGTTGGAGCTGTGCTTGGACAAAGGAGGGATGGTTTACCGTTTGACATTCACTACGCCAGCCGGACTTTGGATGCCGCTCAGCGGAACTACACTGTGACTGAGAAAGAGATGTTGGCCGTAGTCTTTGCTTTGGATAAGTACAGATCTTATATTCTCGGATCTAGAGTAACGATTTACACTGATCACACCGCCATCCGGTACTTAATGGCTAAGAAGGATGCCAAAGCACGTCTGACCAGATGGATCCTTCTACTCCAAGAATTTGATATTGAGATTAAGGACAAACCTGGAGTCAAGAATGTGGTGGCGGATCATCTCTCCAGATTGGAGAATCTTGATGAATCTGAGCCCAGCGCACCTATCACAGAGATGTTTCCAGACGAGGCGATCTTGGCGGTCACCTCACTCCCATGGTATGCCGACTTTGTAAACTATCTCGTTGCCAAGACGGTCCCTCAGGGTTGGCCCAGGCAGAAACTTGGGACCTTCCTAGCTAAGGCCAAGTTTTACCATTGGGAGGATCCCGTCCTTTATCATGAAGGAGGGGATAGCATCTGGAGGAGGTGCATTCCTCAAGAAGAGCAGCAGAGCGTCCTCACATACTAACACAAGCTTGAGGCAGGAGGACATCACTCTGGAAAAGGACAGCACAAAAGGTGCTTCAATTCGGCCAATGGTGGCCTACTCTCTTCAAGGATTCCGATGAGTTCGTGAAGAGATGTACTGACTATCAGAAGATGGGAACCTGCGGATAGAGAGATATGATGCCCATGCAACCCATTCACTTTTGTGAGGTTTTTGATGCATGGGGGATTGATTTCATGGGCCCATTTCCTAAGAGTCAGGGGTTCGAGCATATTTTGCTCGCTGTGGATTATGTCAGCCGATGGGTTGAGGCCATCCCTGCCCGAGCCGCAGATGCTAAGACCATATGCAAATTTTTGAGGAAAAATATCATTTCACGGTTCGGGGTACCAAGAGTCTTGATTTCAGACGGGGGGTCTCATTTCATCAACGACAAGGTTAGGGCCCTTGCAGACGAGTTCGGCATTGACCATCGGGTTGCCACACCGTATCACCCTCAGACTAAAGGTCTTGCCGAAGTATCGAACCGGGAGATAAAAACAATCTTGCAGAAAGTTGTCCGCCCAGACCGAAAGGATTGGTCACAGCTTTTGGACTCGGTCTTGTGGGCCTATCGGACTTCTTTCAAGAATCCATTGGGGACATCTCCCTTTCGACTCGTCTATGGCAAGCCGTGCCATTTGCCAGTGGAAATCAAGCACAAATCTTTTTGGGCAGTCACTGAGTTACTGTTAGATCCCGAGAGTATAGGAGAATAGAGAAGAGCAGAATTGGCAGCCCTGGAAGATATGAGAGATACAACCTTTTCCAACAGCCTACAGTACAAGGAGAAAGTGAAGACATGGCACGATTCGCATATCAGCCATAAACAGTTTGAGCCAGATCAGAGAGTATGGTTGTTTGATTCCAGGCTGAAATTATTTCCAGGGAAATTACAGAGCAAGTGGAAAGGTCCGTATGTAGTCAGGAAGGTACATGACAATGGCAGCATCGACATATCCGAACCGTCATCTTCCTCTACCTTCAGCGTCAATGGTCAACGCCTGAAACTTTATCTAGATCATGATCCGCCGACCATTGACGTTGCCCCCATTCTTCTGGTATGAGATGTGCTCTTTGACTCGCACCATCTACATCTCATACATGGTGATCAATTCCATTTTCCGTTGTACAGACCATCTGTCTATATCATGCTTTCATTAGTCAATATCTTTTCTTCTTTTCTTCTTTTCTTCTTTTCCTTTTCTATTTTCTGTATCTATCAAAAAGATGCCACCCTTGTCGACAGTTTTCCATACTTAGGACGTACTTTGTCCTAAGTATAGGGGGGTGTGCACCCCGAGTTGTTCTATTCTTTGCGATCCTCTCCATTGTCTCCTCTTCTTATACTTAGGGATATTTTACCCTAAGTATAGGGAGAGACAATCTGAGTACGATCTGTTCATTCCCACCCTTGACCCTCCCTGCGTTGTGTACAGTCTGCTATACTTAGGATTATTTGATCCTAAGTATAGGGGGGACGGTCAACTTCTCATTCATTGATTCATTCATTAGTTATTTATTCTTTAGACTTGTCTATACTTAGTACGAGTTATGTCTTCTCTTTTCTCTCCGATCTATGAGGACATAGCTCAAGCTAAGTATAGGGGGGTCGTATATACTGTGTATATACTTTAGCCATAACTCATACTTTTGTATTTTTTAATAATATGGCTAAAAATTCTTTAAAATTCATTAAAATCCTTAATAAAAAGATGTGGTTATTCCTCAAATTCTTTTTGTAATTACTGATTAATAAATCAGGGGAAATGTTTTTGCAAAATGTTTGAAAAATAGTTTGAAAATCTTTGTGAACATCTATTGAAAACTATTTTGAAAATATTTTGTTACATGTTTTCAACCTGTGTGAAATGTGTGTTTTGTAAAATTTCTTTTCTTTGAGTGAAATAAAATTGTTTGAAAAATGATTTGCAAATGGTTTGAAAAAAATGGTTGCAAAAATATTTTGAAAAACCTATATATACTGTGTTGAAAACCTTTGCGAAATGATTTTCAACTGTGTGTACATGTTTGAAAAAATGTTTGTAAAAATTAGTTTGGACTATAGTTTTCAAAAATTGTGTGAAAAAGCCTGTGTCAAATAAGTTTGAGGAATACTTACATCTCACCAAAATCCACTCTATATAGATATCGATAAAATTGACCACTTACCCTTGTCAATCTTTAAAATCCACTTCTTGTATATATAAGAAGCACTCTTGTGTACATATTTTTAACCTAGTCTTTAGCCAAAACTTTTTGTTTTCAAAAATCCCAAAAACATTTGCAAAACTAAAATCCAAAAACATCTGAAAAATCTTTCTGAAAAATACAAAAAAATACATGCATCATCTTTTCAAAAAAACCACAAAAAGTTCAAAATGCTTGAAAATTGCATCACAAAAATATTTTCTGCATAGCATTGCATAACATTCTCATTTTTCGGATTGAGTTTGATAGTTGAACGAGTCTAAGTAAAATCTGAAGATTGGAGCTTGATTGGACCTAAAATCTACCTAATAACAGAAACCTTATAGGAATTGGGTTTGAGGTACTTCAGGTCTAGTTGACTTAATTCTTTGAGGATCACGAGACTTGGTTCAATGGATTCTTGACTGTCTAAGTAGAGTATTTCGGAGCACACACACGACTCTTGTTGATAATGACCTAACTTGGACACTTGCACCTTTCACATGGTTCAACTCAGTTGGAGTGGTGAGCGGATTGGATTTGCCGGTATGAGACGCATACAGGTGGAAACACTTGTCCTCCTCTAGGGAGGGAAGTGCGCCCCAACCCATCCAGTGGTAAGGAATTCTAAAGACATGAGGTTGTGGGTTGCGATAAAGCTTCAAAAGAGGGATAGTCTACTGGCTCAAGAGGAAAAACTCCTTATGTAAATGATGTTGTGAATAGTATTAAAAAAAAGTTCAGGCATGTACAAAAATAAAAAGCCTGCAAAGTATGTACAAATTTTGTAAAGACAATAAGCAAGCTTGAGTTCCAAAGTCAGATCATGTGAGCCTGCAGCTGAATGACTTGACTACACTGGTCTTGCATCCCAGGATAGGTAGCTACACTGGCTACCGTCCATTCTTCTCTTCACCCCCTCCTCTTGAGCTGGTTGCCACTTGAACTTATAAGGGAATACCCCGCTCCTCGAGGATGGAGTTATTGGATTGGGGAATCATTGGGTTGTCGTACTGGAGAAGTCAGTTTCTTTGTCATTCTAGTTGGGGAGAGCCACCATCACTTACACTGTACGAGTCAGATTCATAGTCGTAAGAGTTTGCGTATGAGTTGAAGTATTTCTGACCTGGCTATTGAGAAGACTTGAGCAGAGTTTTGGGATTCTCAGGGACTGTTGGATTTCAAATTCGATTCTCATAAAGGTTCCGCCCGCACTAAAACTCCAAAGGTCCGAATTAAGCTCCAAACTTTGATTTTGTGAAGACAAGTTTGACAATTAAACTAAATCCAAGTTCTTCTTTTTCTTTTCTTTCTTTTCTTTTTGCACTTATTGCATAAGTGTTTGCTAGGGACTATCAAAGGTAAAGTATAGGGGGATGATGAATCCACATTTCATCATCTTTATTCTATCATTTTGGCACCAAAAACCATAGCAAATACCTATAAATACCCTTAAATAGAGTATCTTAGCATTCATGCATGTGCATCTTATTAGTGTATAAAATATTGTAATTAAAGCCAAAATTATAGAATAAATAAAAGAAAAGAAAAGGAATAAAATATTGTAAATATTTTATGACCCAAAACCCTGAGACCTAGGCATCTTGATGAATAGGTCGACCAGGAATAAAGTAGGGGGAGATAAGGGTCAAATACCTATATTATTCTATTCATTCTTTATTCATTTTGGGACCTATTTTCGGTTCCACTTTTTATACATCAAATAAAGAAACTTTCTACATGAAAGTTGTAGATAATTTTAGATAGAACAATACAAAATTGATTTCACAGAAAAATAATGTACAGATAAAAAGTTATGGTCTGAATAAGATTCCAAAACTCCAACTTCCCAGACATGTATCTTGCAAATAAAAACTCGAAATGTACCAAACTCACTTTAATTGTATATAGCATAAAATAATCTATTTAATGGAGGTGGTTTCGTATTTTTCAGAGTTACGGTTTGAAAGCTGAGTTTTGGACCCTTGTAGTATACTTGTACAGATTAAAATATTCAACTTATTATTTATTCATTATTTTTGTATTTTTATATTTTTATAATCTTGTAAATAGTATTCATAATAATTATATACATTAAAATCAGAATAAAAAATGCAAAGAAAACTCAAAATAAAAATAAACATATATAGATCATACAGGTATTATACCTATATTCATACCTATACATTTTATACTTATATTTTATTTAATGTACAGAATACATCAGAAAAATAAAACAAAAATATATTTGTATATATAAAAGTATTTTATGATTTTAGAAAATAATAAATAAAAATAATAAAGATAAAATACGTAGAATAAAAATAAAATACTAACATACATAGGTATTATACCTATATAGGGCTAAAAGTAAACTCATGAAAATATACCTCATAAAAATAATTAAAAATCATAATAAAATACTACATAAAATAACGATTTTTTTTATTTTATAATCATAATTTGATTTGTTTATTTTCTATTTTTAAATAAATTTACAAAGATTTACCAGGGATTTTTCCTGATTGGTCCACGTCGACCAATCAGGAGACGACCCCGGTTGACCCAGGTCAACTGGCCGTCCTTCCCCCCTGTGCTGCATCAGAAGTTGGTTTTTGAGCCAACTTCTTGGCTTTTTTGCGGCTGACCCTTGCATTCTTTCGTGATGATTCCTTTTGCAAAACCGAACCTCGATCATTGGTCTACCTCGCCATGTGATTACCTCGGGCCATGGATCCGTGTGGTGCTCCAGGCATTTCGATCTTTGAGCTCCTATCACCCTGAGTCAAACCACTTAAAACCAAACCCCCACTTTCGATTTGAAACCCGAGTCCCCTTGGTCCACCCCTCTCCACCTTCTTGCGCTCCTGAGCTCCCTGGAGGTGACAGCTCCATCGCGAGGTCGTCAGCTAAGGTGCCCAAGGTCGAGGGCGTCTCCATCACCTCCCGCAAGACCGGCGGTTGAGGTACCTTTCTCCCTCTGGCTTCGGCCATTGAGGGCCACTTCACGCTTATTTCTTTATTGCATTTAGCTCCTGTTAGTTCTAGGATGAAAAGCCCCCAAAAAAATTCGAGTTCCATCGTCTAAATCGCCCGATTCACCAACGTGGCCGGAGCGCTCCTCTGGCCGTTCATCCACACGCCGCTTCACGCTCCTTCACGCCCATCCAGAGGTCCAGGCACTTTGCCCTGGACCTCCTAATACTTTTTGCAGGTCAAAGCGCGTTGATTCGTGCCTGGAGTCGATTTTGGACGCTTGCCGGAGGTCTCGAAGCCTCCCAGCTCCGCCAGCCACCAGCGAGTGCCACGGCCTTCGCCGTGGTCTTTTGAAGCCTCCAGGAGGAAGAGGAGACCGGCAGGAGCCTCCACGCCCATTTTGAAGCCCAATCTCCACCGGAGGTCGGAGATCTCGCTTGTCGAAGCTCGCCCTCGCCGGCGTCCGACGTATTCTTGGTCCTAGCCTCCCAGCCGTTGGATCGTGGAGGCCTCCCAGATCGCACAACCACCGTCCGATCCTCCTTCGCCTCGACCGTTGGATCAACCAAGGAGGATCTAATCTCGGACGTCCATCGCCGAACCGTCATCGAGCCTCGCCGAGCCGCCACGTGGCAAGTGGGGAAAGCTCCGCCGTTGGATCGTCTCAGCAAGGGTATTTTGCGTTTCAACCCTCGCCATTTTTGTAATTTAGTTTTAATTCCAAAATTTTTAGAAGTAGTTTAAATATTTTGTAAATTTTGCAAAAAGGCCTGCGAACTTTATGTATTTGCATAAAGGACCTCCGCCACGTCACCTCACGTGACATGTAGACGTGAGGTGCATGTATTTTGTATAGAGGCCCTCGTCCGTTGGTTTATTTCGCTTCAGTACCGAAATTTTGATATTAAGTGTTATATTTTTGGAGAAATTTCATGTAAGCCCTCGGATTTTGGAAAATTACTTTTCAGTCCTCGCCAAGCGTGTGCAAGTCACGCGCTCTGGTGGGTAATTTGCACCGACACCCCTGCGGCTTTTGGAATTTATGTATGGTCCAGGAACTATTTTATTCAGTATAAATTTTGTGGACATTTTGCATATGTGCCCCTGGTTGTTTGTTTATTTTCATATATACCCTTGCTAGGCCTGTTTAATGTTTGTATACTTGTTTTAATTAATTAGATCATCATTTTACTTAGAAAAATTCCACAAAAATTCATAAAAGCTTCTGTTAACTTGTATTTGCATGGCATATTTTTGCATTACATTCTTGTTGCGTTTTAATATTTATTAAAAATAAAAAACATGCTTATTATTTACTAACTAGCTTAGAAAATGCCAAAAAAATATTAAAACATCTCGAAAAATTCCAAAAAACTTTCCTAGTGTGTATTTTAGCATATTTTAGTGTGAATCCAAAAATCACTGAAAATCTCAAAAGAAAAACCTTCAAAATTCAAAAATACTTCAGAACTTCAAAAAATTCTCAAAAACTGTAGAAAACTCCAAAAATTGTAAACTCAAGTCCTTTAGTCTCCTGTTTTCATTATATTTATTTGAAAAATAGTGTGGAAAAATTTTGTGGTTGGTTGCTATTTTTAATTCTCATTTTATCTCCAGCCAGTAGCTTGCTCACTGTTTTGTCTTATTTCAGTGTTTAAAAATACCAAAAACACCTTGAAAAATACCCAAAAATCACAAAAACAGTAAAAACTCATAAAAATACCAAAAAGGTTTTATTTCTGAATTTTTGGCTATTTTAGCATATTTTTATAAATATTTAATCATCCCTTTTATTACATTGTCTCTATATTCCAATATTGAAAAAGAAGAAAAAAATATATTAAATATAAAGTTATAAAAATAAAAAAAATTAAAAACCAAAATATAAAATTAAAAAATAATAATAAAAAAATTAAAAATTAAAATTTTAAAAACCCACAAAAATCTTTGCTTGCTTAGTGTAGACACCACTCACATTCACACACACACACACACACACACACACACACACACACACATCTTTTTGAATTACCATGTTTGCTCCCTGTGTTCGAACTCTCTGCATACTTGCTTGCTATACATTTTGTGCAGAGTTAAAAATAAATTTTAACTCCACATTTATTTCTAATTGTTGATCTGTAGTGTGGGTTAATTGTTGATTAAATACAGGATTCATTTGAGAGTCGCCACATCGACGGTTGTCTCCGCCTTGTGTGAGACACAATTTAGGCTCTCTTGAATTTTGTGTTTATCATACATCTCTTCACGAATTAATCAGAATCCTTGAAGAGAGTAGGCCACCATAGGCCGGATTGGAGCACTTTCTGTACCGTTCTCCTCCCAGAGTGATGTCCTCATGCCTCCGGCTTGTGGTAGTAGGTGAGGACGCTATGATGCTCCTCCTGAGGAATACACCGTCGCTAGATACTATCCTCTCCCTCATGGTAAAGGATGGGATCCTCCCAATGGTAAGACTTGGCCTTCACTAGGAAGGTCTCAAGTCTCTACCTGATCAACCTTGTAGAACTTTCTTGGCTACAAGATAGTTCACAATGTCAGCGTACTATGGGAGCGAGGCGATAGCAAGGATCGCCTCATCTGGGAAGGTCTCACAAATAGGATTAATCTATTCAGTATCCTTAAGATGCTCTAATCGGGGGAGATGATCCGCCACCACATTTTTGACTCCAAGCTTATCCTTAATGTCAATATCAAACTCCTGGAGTAGAAGGATCCATCTAGTCAATCTCACTTTGGCATCCTTCTTTGCCATAAAGTACCTGATGGCGGTATGATCTATAAAAATGGTCACTCTAGATCCAATGATGTATGATCTGAACTTATCCAGGGTAAAGACTACGGCTAGCATCTTCTTCTCTGTGACTTTGTAGTTCCATTGTGCGGCATCCAATGTACGGCTAGCGTAGTGAATGGCAAAACACGGCCCCTACAGCAAAATCAAAAGCATCTGTTAGGATCTCGAATGGGAGAGACCAATCAGGCGGTTGGAGGACAGGAGCCTCAACAACTAGACTCTTGAGTGTCTCAAATGACGCAAGACACTTATTATCAACTATGAACTCGGTGTCTTCGGTCAGCATATCAATCAGCGGCTAGGAAATCCTGCTGAAATCATGAATGAATCGTTGGTAGAAACTGACGTGCCCCAGAAAAGACCGTAACTGTTGCAAGTTGGATGGTGGATTGAGTTTTCTAATGATATCTACCTTGGTCGGATCAACCTCCATGCCCCTGTTGGAGAAGATATGGCCAAGCACCGTCCCCTGAGTCACCATGAAGTGACTCTTCTCCCAAGATAATACAAGGGTGACCTCAATGCATCGCTGTAGGATGCGGTCTAGGCACTGAAGACAAGCATCAAACCCATCGCCATAGACCGAAAAGTCGTCCATGAAGACCTCCAAGAACTCACCCACCATGTCCAAAACGATGGACAACATACACCTCTGGAAAGTCGCCGGAGCATTGCATAGACCAAACGGCATGTGTCTAAAGGCATATGTCCCAAAGGGACAGGAGAATGTGGTCTTGTCATGGTCCTCTAACGCAATGGCCACCTGATTGTATCCGGAGTACCCGTCACGAAAGTAGTAATGACTCTTCCCTGCTAGACTCTCTATAATCTGATCAATAAAAGGTAGCTGGAAATGATCCTTCTTGGTGGCCCGGTTCAATCGCCTGTAGTCCACACAGACCCTCCAAGAAGTAGGTAACCGGGTAGCGATCTCCTCTCCAGACTCACTCACAACTGTAGTGATGCCCTTCTTCTTGGGCACCTCATGTAATGGACTATCCCACTTGGATTCAGAGATGGGTATATAAAATTGAAGCTCCACCATTTCGTGATTTCCTTCATGACAACCTCTCGAAGATTCGGGTTCTGCCGGCGCTGGAACTCACGCGACAGCTTCGCGTCCTCCTCGAGATAGATATGGTGGGAGCACATGGCCGGAGTTATTCCCTGGAGATCGGCTACGCTCCATCCTATCGCCTTGCGGTTCTTTTCAAGAATCTCCATTAGACAAGATTCTTGCTCTTTAGTCAAATCTGTTCAGATAATGATTGGGTGCATCTCATGCTCACCTACAAGGAACCTATACTTCAGCGACTACGGCAAGGCCTTCTGCTGGGAAACTAGGAGCTGGAGGATCTGGTCTCTGAAAGGACATAGTGAACGCTACCAAATCCGTATGGTAGAACTCTCGTTGTATCTGAAGGTCTGGTGAAGACTGCCCTACAAGTGTTTCTGTACTCTGAATCGGCTCAGTCTCCACCCTATCTGTTGGCTCTGTGGAAATCAGACACATAATCATATCATCAAATTCTGCCCAATCTATGTCTCACTCCATGGATCTAAATCTGAATCAAGCAAATCAACTGCCTCGCTATCGAGAACCTATTCTGTTGCCTCAAAGGTATCTGCCAGGAATGCGCTCTCCAAGCTCTCCTCTACTGGAATTTGTTCATCAGTGGGGTCTGAATCTGAGAGGATGGCTCGTGAAACAGGGTCTGCCCAAATTGCCTCATCATATGTGATCACAAAATACCACTCCTGGTAGACGTCTCGCTCTGCCTCTGTCATCCGCTCTGAATCGGTGAGCGGCTATGAGCAAGAAGAATCTCGCGCTCTAGTCTCATCGATCGTCTCTATTTGTATACTCTTACACTCGACGCGAAAGTATACCTTCCCGCTATCATGGTCAGACACTGCCTTGGCAGTTGCCAAGAACGGGCATCCTAGAATGATGGGGGTATCGATCAGAGACTCAGGGATCTCCATGTCCAACACTTCAAAGTCCATGGGGAATTGTAGGCCCTGAATTATGACGACCACGTACTTCAGTAACCCCTTCAGCCTCTTAACAGATCGATCAGCAAACTGAAGGACCGTCCTGCTCTGTCTAAGAGGGCCAAACTCGAAGCAGTCGAGCAAGGATGCCGGAAGTAGGTTAATCGAAGAACCGATGTCTAATAGAGTTCAATCAAATCTCTGCTCATGTATGTGACATCTGACATAGGGAGCTCCTGCATTGGGCCTCTTGGCTGGCAGACGGTTCTGGATAGCGAAGCAGGTGGCACGAGTGAGCAGATGGATCTCTGACTGATGGTTCCTCCTCTTCCTGCGAATAGTGTTCCTCTCTCTAAGGTTCCTCTAAAAGAGGGTGATGTGCTCCAAGGTCTCCTGTAGAGTCAGTTGTATCTAGAATATGTCTATCATCTGCTAGCTGAACTCTAACTGATGAGATTTTTTGAATTTCCTTTTTTATTAACCTTAGCCAAGCCAAGTGCGGGGAAAGGGGATGGTTGGGCCCTCCTCAGATGGAGGGCTAGGATCGGGTCGCTGCTGTCGTGACAAGATAGAATCCATACACATATCTCCAAGCAAAATAGATGGACTCACAACTGAATAGCCGTTTCCTTTATTTCCATAATTGTCCTGAGATAAAAAAACATGTGGAAAAACAACAGGAACAGAAATGGTGGCCTCAGTACCACCTACAGCCTCTGAGTTCGCGGCATCAGTGTCGTGCTCTGGCTCAGCATCAAATCCAGTGGCATCAGCACAACCTCCTCCTGAATCTGGTGAAACGACGTCCTCAGTACCGTCAGCTGGAGAAACGTCCTTGGTGGCATCAGCACCACCACCATAATCATCATCTCGAGCGACATAAGGATCGCTCTCCTCCTCATCTGGCGCTCCTAAAGCTGCGAGTGGTCATCGCTCAGATGAGGTGCCACCGGCTGGCATCCTACCGCTCCTAAATGTAACAAAGTCAGCATCAAAATGATATGCAAAAATCTCACCAAGAGAATCACTAGGAGGGGTAATCTCTGTAAACTCTACCTGCTCAGACTTCCTCTTCAGGTTGTTCGGGTTCGGCTTAGTCTGGGCAGGAATGGCGGCCTTCCCTTTCACAATCACTCTCATCTCCTGTCTAAACTCGTCCATCTCCCGTTGGATGGTGGCCTGCTGCTCGGACAAGAGGCGGGCTAGATCATCCAAGGCGGGGTTCTCATTGGTGGGCCCATGAGAACCTGACGGGTGGCCTCTCTGAAACTGAGGTTGTTGCTGCTGACGAGAGTGAGAGGGGTACTGGGAGTGATACTGTTGAGGCTGCTGCTGTTGTCTCCAACCCTGTCTTTGCTGATAGGGACGAGAACCATGCTGCTAGTACTACTGTTGTGGATGTGCCTGCTGCTGTGGGAACTGGGGCTGCTCTCATTGCTGGTCGTACTGGCCACCCTGAACTGGAGGCTGCTTCTGGGAGCTGGTACCTCCGGTCGACCAACGGAATCCGGGATGGTCTCGTCGGATCCCATCGGTCATACTAGATCCCATTGACATCCATCAACGGCTCCTGATCGTATGTGGGTGGGGGAAGAACCGCCGGGGGCTGATCCGACTAGTAGACCACCATCTGAGTGTCCTGAGATTGTGGTGGCTGGTAGAACTGCTGCGGCTGCTGGTACAACTCTGCCTGAACATGGTGGACCTGTCTGGGCTGGCTGGAGTGCTGGGATGAACTGGCGCTGCTGCTCGGATCTGCCCGTGACCTGAGACGGGGCTGAGAAGCCGTCTGTGCCTCCTAGAGACACATGATCTGGGTCTTCAGGTCACTCAACGTCTGTGCCATCTGATCAATCTGTGACATACCCTGGCACTGCTTCTTCTCTATCAGCTCTATCCAGTCCAACTTCTCGCTGATAATCCCCATATCAGTGGCTGTAGAGTCCGCCTGCGTTGCGGCTGCTGCGGATGTAGAAGGACCGGCCTCAACTCGTGCTATCCTCTGATAGGACACGACTGGTGGGTGGGGCTTCCCCTGAGTGTATAATATGGTCTAGGACATCAGTGTATAGTTCTCGGTCATCTCCTCGTAGATGACTTAGACCTGATCCTCATCCTTAGCAAAATAGGAGCCCCCACAAGAAGCATTGACGAGCCCCTGCAACTTCGATGTAAGCCCGTAGAAGAAACTTTGGACAAGATTGGGCTTGGATATATTGTGGTGTGGGCACCGATCTGTGAGCTCTCTGAACCTCTCCCATGCCTCGTGTAATTGCTCGTTGGGGAGCATGGAGAAGTTGCTAATCATGGCCCTGACTGCATTGGTCCGACCGAGTGGATAGTACTCTGTCAAGTACTCGGTTCGGAGCTACTCCCATGTGGTAACAAATCTCCCTAGATGCTTCAACCAGTTGGTTGCTCTGTCTACGAGGGGAGAACGGAAAGGCAATCATCCGAATGGTGTCCTCGTCCACATGTCGATCGTGGACAGTACTGCAGATCATCTTGAACTCATGGAGATGGAGGTGTGGCTCCTCAGTGGCGAGCCCATGGAAGTGGGGAAGAAGCTGAATCGTCTGAGGTGGGAACTTTAAGTCCCCCACAATCGCTGGCAGCACTATCCATCTATGTGTGAGAGTCGAATCGGGGTTGTGCAATTCCCTCATCGGTCATGCTGGTGGTGCTGGCTAGACTGGCTCATCAAGGTCTCTGTCATCTGGAATATCTCCTCCTCCTCCTCATGCGGCTCTGCGGTGATCTCTGTCAGCTCGCAACTGCTCCATCTTATGGTGCATATCCACCATGAAAGCCTCCTGATCTCTGATCTGACGATGCATGGTCTCCAGAGAGGCTAACATGGTGGTGTTGATGGCACCTTGGTCCAACACGCATGTATCTATAACACAGGGTCCATCAGTGCGCTCCTTGCTGCTGGCCATGGTCTCTACAAAGGCAAAAGACCCAAACTCAGGTGTTGATAAATCATCTGATATCTGCTGTGGTCTCTGCTCGGGCACCTTAGGACTGGTAGAAGGGTGACCGAGGGGGAATAGGGCAGAATCAAACTCGGGTTCGGAGAGCGGGTCTCAGCTCTTACGAACCAATCTAGATGAGCGGGTCGGAGTGCTGTAAAGCGGTGCAGCCAAAGGCTATCTAAGAGGCCTCCTGCCCACCATATTGATGTAGCGAGTGAATGCGGATGAGATCTGGAAAACAAACAAGATGAGAAAGAAAACCTCATATTCACCTACTCAACGCAGAGACGAAGATCGTAAAGGCTCGGTCAATTATCTTATTAATTTTATTAGGTGATCAGACAGTCTTTCAGAACAATTAAGCAAGCTGATAGGAATCCAATACTCTCAATAGACTATCCCGTATAAAAAGTCGGTAGTTTGTCAAGAAATCGGATGTGTCTCTAGCCTAGTGTGCGGGTCACTCTCTCGCTCATCCAAACCAGACAATGAGGGGATTACTCTCCCAAGACAAATTTTTCGGTGAAGTGTCTTTTAGGGTCAAGTGTGTTTAGTAGTCTCAATTTTATAGTTTTTCTTTTTTAGGTATTTTTCAATCGAACAATGCCTAACGAATTCTTCGGTTCTCCTATTTATTTTAAGTCCAAAAACTGGGGGATAAGACGAGATAGCCGATGCGCGATCAAACACTATGATGCATGCGGAGTAAGAAATGTGTACCTGACTCCAGCTCTCTACATGCAGGGTGATCCACGCATAAAATAAAGACTGAAAGTAAACTACATATATGATGCACGAGGAAAACAACCTTAGACGAAGCAAATTCTACACGATAAGCACAATAGTCAGGTAATCAAACTAAGTCCTAAGTCCGATCTTGGGATTTACTCGGTGTCTGCCACAACGGATCCTGCATGCGTTGTATGTGACTCCTCACGACACGTGGACTCGAGCCTAACTAATCTGACTTTTTCTTTGTGAATTCATTAATTAAGTCCAATTATCGATCTATAGGAACAAGCATATAATTAGGGTTTGGCCTTAATTAATTACATCACAATCACAGAAAATCCTAAGGCTAAGGCTAAATGCTCGAAAATCAGATAAGCAGTAAGTAAAGCAGTAAAAATCAAAAACCGGCGAGAAATCTGCGGTGAGGTCTCCCGAGCACACCATTGCTCAACGAAACATACCCCGAGATAATTACCAAGTCCAAGAGTTTGTCTGTCATGTATTATTACAATGATAATATGCAGGAATAAAAGCTAAACTAAAACTAAGCTACACTCTCCATACTCCTGCTCTGGTCCTCCTGCGTCCTCCTACAGCTCGATGTATAAACGAGACGCCTCCAAATCTCGCGAGTGCTTCGGCTCTCCGAAGAAAGCTACCCTTGATCGTCGGACCCTCGCAAGAAAGGCAGAAACCAGAAATGTGTCAGTCCACAATTATTATAAAATATAATTAAATGGAATGGAAATAAATGATGATGAAAAATGCAAGCAAAAATAAAAGCCGAAAAAAAGAACGAAAAAAACGACTACTAAGTCGTGCTCGCCGGCAATGATGCCATTCATATAACATGCCCGAGAGACTAAGGTAAAGAGGTATCTTACTGGTCGTTGCGACCTCAACCACTCGGACGAACTATGTTGATCAAGAAACAAGGAAGACCACCAATATCAAAATCAAACAATCAAGAAACAAATAACGGTCTCGCTATTTTATTTTACCTGGTATAGCTACCAGCGTCAAACACAAGGAGCACGGTATGGTAAAACTACGAAATAGTCGGAAATCAAAAACAACTATTTTTGGTGTTTTTATGTTTTTTTAATTTTTTTTGGATTTTTTTAAATATGAGGACAAAGACTAAAAACATTCAAGAAATCTCAATATTACTAAGCACAACAAAAATACTCAGAAAATGCAAATAAAAAATATTTTTGGGTTTTAGAAATATTCAGATTTTTTTGGTATTTTTCTTGGAATTTTCTGATTTTTAGTGAATTTTATAAAAATGAAACAAGGTCGAAAATACAACACAGTGTGCAGCTAGATACTAAAGGCAGTTTAAAAATACCTAAAGTACCTATAAAATTCAAACAACACTTTTATTGTAAACTAGAAATAAAACTCTAACTACAGAAATTGAAAATGCATTTTTTTGAATTTTTAGGAATTTTTAATGATTTTTCTAAGTTTTTCAATGTTTTTCAATTTTTATGGTTTTTATAAATCCAAACGTGACAAAAATTAGATACAAGTGAAAATACAACAAAATAAACAATCAGTAATTTTTTTGATTTTCAAGAGGATTTTTAATATTTTTAGTTGTTTCCTGAAACTGGACAGAAGCAAATTTTTAGGTTTTTAAAATTTTAAAAAATCAAATGTAAACAAAACGAGCCCAAAAATTCATAGAAATTTTAACACCATCATGGGTCCAAATTTCACAAAATTTGGGTGAGATTTACTATTTATTCCAACCAATCAAAGAAGCACAACACACAGGCACCTAGATGCAAAGAAAGTAAGTTTCAGGACTAAAGAATAACACACACAAAAAGTATAGGGGGCCTACTGCAATTTTCCATTAATTTAGGAACATGTCGAAACTCAGCACTCGCAGGAGCATGGAGGTAAATAGTAAAATGATAAATTCAAAACATAACTTCTACTAAACTCAGGATAATATATGCAAAAGTTCTAAACAGACACGTGGCGATGCACGTGATACCGTACAAGGAGGACTAAAATGTAAATATCAAAAACTGCAAGGTCACATATGCAAAATGGTCCACTGTGCTACTTTTATTTAACAGACTAAATAAGAACATAAAGAAACTGCAGGGAAGGTGACGACAATTACCCAACCGACTCGTGTGGGTCACATGGTGTGCCAGGTAGAGCCCTCTGAGTGGAAGAAGATCTGTGGCTCTGGTGCTGACACCTGGTGGATCTATAGGTGGTCCTTCGGGCGTGAACGTAGGTGTATGGGGGCTGTTAGATGTCAGATCTAATGGCATGACAAGGCACAGGCGATGGACGGTGACGATCTACTCTGGGTTACAGTGATGATCCAACGACGAAGGAGGGTCCTGGAAGAACTCCGCCTGGGCGAAGTTCACCGGAGAACCGGCGGTGATCCGGCGCTCCGATGAATGATCAGGCAGGCAACAAAGTCATGGGGGCTCCTTCGAGTCGGGTGGACTAGTCCGATGGTTCGGCCAACGGTCGGATCTCCGGGAAGGGGTGCGTAACCTGGTCCGGTGAAGTGCATGGAAGTCGCCCTGGGGCGTATATGCGCACTCTTTGACCTGCAAATGGAATGTTCGACTCATAGGGAGACTCCAATCAGGGTTATTTGGATGTAAATAAAGGGAAGCGGCGGTGGGAGGCGAAGGGAGGTTCCGACGAGGTGGAGAAAGGAACCTCGACCTGATCTTGGTTCGGATAGCCAAGATTTGGGTGATCAGGCTGCGGAAGAGGTATGACGATGGTCTGCAGAGTAGATCTAAGAGGGTGGATGCAGCTGGCGGAGCTCCGACCACCGAGTCAGAGCTGGCGGAGCAGGGAATGGATGAATCGAAATGGACAGAACTAGGATCGAAATGAATTATACCTGATGGTCGAAGATGAATCCTCAGCTCCAGGGGGTGAAGTGGGTATAGGTCGTCTCCTCTACCACGCTGCGGAAGGTGGGGAGGCTCGAACGCGGCGGTTCTCCGGCCACGTGCTTTGAGCGTCAGTTGCAACCACTCTCTCCGGCCACCAAAGGGTTCTTCCGAAAGCTGTCACCAAGGGGAAGGTCTCTAGGGTAGAAAGAGGGAGTGCGGAGCGAGCTCCAGGTCTAGGGTGACGAGTGAAGCTTTTATAGCATGTCCCAGGTGGCGAAGAAGATCGGGCGAGGGCAAGCGAACCGAGGAAGATCGCTCTTCCCTAGGGATCCGTGAGGGTCGTGGATCCAAGGGGAAGAGGTGGGTGGTGGAATCGGAGCGAGTGGTGGTCAGATCCGGGTGAGAAAAATCGACGAAGATCAGGCCAAACCGGATCCACGAAGGAAGTGGTCCTTGGTGGGCAGTTGACCGAGGTCAACGTTCCCCCGTGGACCAATCAGAAATTAGCATGGTCAAAATTGTTTGTAAATTAATTTAAAAATAGAACACAATTTTATTTTAAAATATTTTCAAAATTAAAAATGTTTATTATTTTCAAACTAATTTTTAGTGATTTTTATTTATTTCTATAAAAATAAATTATGGTATATACATTATATTACATTACGTACATGTATAAAGTATTTATTTATTTTTATTTGAATTTTAGTTTTATTTATTTGTGTACAAATACCCCGATTTTATATTTTTTTTATTTACAACATAAAATTCGAAGTATAAAATAATTTTTATTTTATTTTTATGGGTTACTTACAAGTGTTAAATAAATATGTATATGCTACATATATACATGTAATATGTACAAGGTGAGAGAGAAATTATTTTTATTTTATTTTTCTCATTTTTGTTTTATTTTTTGGAATATATACAAGGTAGTATAAATATATTTTTATTTTGATTTGTATGAAAATAAAATATTTATACACAAAGAAGGAATGTGTACAAGGTTGAGTGGTCCTATCTCTCTCTACTTAATTTATTTGGCGATCAGGCCCATGTTGGGTCCTCTCTTGGGATTAGGTCACTCAATATTTATTCTAAACATTTCCCTCTTTTTCTTTTATACTTTATCCTTTTATTTTTGCATAAATGCATGCTAATTATTAGTATTTAACAATTGCATGCTCATTTATAACTTATTATATTTACAACTACGTATATGGTGTTTTGCCAAAATATCTAGCTAAAATAAAAGAATAAAGAGTGATGTATGGGGATTTGTCACCCAACCTCTGTCACCAACAAAACACTCCAAGCTCTCTCCTTTTTCTCTGAGAATGACGAATGAACAAAAATAAGGATGAGGAGATGAATAAAAAGAAGAAGAACGAGAAGTTGAAGAAAAATGAAGGTAGAGAAGATGGAGTGGAATGGGAGGTAATTGGTTGCGATGGCCTAAGGAGTCTCCTAAGCATAGTTGGCAATATCGCGATATATCGGTATCGACGACAAGTCGGTACCGTTATATATAGACATCCTTTTCCACGATATCCGACAATATATCGGTGATATCGAGTAATATCGCATGAAATTGAATGGTTTCTGTATAAATTTCTCAGATATCTATCGATATCGTCGATATCTTGTCGACATCTATATATATATATATATCAATGATATTACTCTTGTAAGCTTGATTTCACTTTTTATTTTGCTACTCCTAGTATATAAACACATCACGAATTATATATTTTATTTCGGATCGGGGCACTTCCCCTGCACCACCGAAGGGGAAGCACACCTACTCCCCCTTGACCCCCCCTCCCAGACTGGCAAATCGAGCAGCGAGATCCTCGTCCGGTAGGGTATGATGCTACTAAGGGTGCATACGATGGTTCTTCAAGTGGTGGACTTCACCATCTTTGGAAATAGAAATCAAAACAAGTCAAATACTGATCAAGTTAAAGAGAAGAAAAAGAGTGGAGAATTTACAAAATAAGACAAAAAATATGTACATTTTTTATTTTGTAATTTTAATTTTTTTTGTATTTTAATAAAAGATATTTACAACATAAAAATAAAATAAATTATTAAAAATAAAATGAAACACACCAATGATTTTTTGGATTTTTATTAATTAAGAAAAGGAAAATAAAAGTGAAGAAAGAAAGAATATTTACAATATATACAATGTACACCTAGGTACCAAAACCTATATTTTGCAAACGAGCTATGATTTCATGAAACCACTTTCATTGGATAGATAATTTTAGAACTTAAATTTAAAAGTGAGATTGGTGAATTTTGGATACGGAGTGGGAATTTAGCTGAGAAGTTGGAATTTTTGGCTCTTTAGGATCTAAAAGTATTTATTTAGGTGAAATTTATTTTGTATTTTTATATACAATTAAAGAAGACAGAGAAATAATTAGCCGTAAAGGAGTTGAAATGAATTTATTAAAAATATATGAAGTTTTTGGAAATTTATATGTGAAAAACTCCTCTATTTTCAGCTTTTTATTATTAATTTTTTATCCAACGAAAATCATTTTATTAATTTATTGATTTTAGAAAAATTTATTTGATATTTTACTCATGAATTTGGCTAAGATTAATATATTAAGATGATGAATTGTGGATTCATCACCCCTTATAATTAAACTTTGCTAGTCTTCGAGCAAATAAAAAATGAATAAGTTAGAATAAGCACTTACTGTGCATGTGAATACAAGACTTGATCTATTCAAGAACTTTTTATTTTTAGAGATCCTAAAATTCTATGGTGAACCAAGCTCTAGTAAAAAAGTATCTAATTCCCCTAATCATCAGTCTCTCTCTCTATATACATATATAATAATATGACTTAAGTGTGGACTATAGTTAGAAGTGTAGAGTCTCAACTTCACCCAAGGTTCCAGTCCAAGAGACTCTCCTAAGAACCCGATCCTCAACCCTAGGGAAAAACCATTTCTTGCATCCAATCCATCGTCTCTTTAGGGAGGTAAAGGAACAACTTTGGGTTAATTAAGATCACTTAAGTCTAGGTTTCCAATGCGTATTTTTTTTATTTTTTTAAGCAAAAAATGAATGCAAATGGAAATTGAGGTTTTAAGTTAATAAGAAAACAAATAACTCAGCCAAATTAACTTTATTATGAAATTAATACGATTTATCCAAAATATATTTTTCCTATAAACCTAATCCAGTGATGAATGCAGAAACAATTTTTAAGAAATTTAGGAGTTAAAATGCAAAATGAAAAATAGACACATTTTATGGGTTTTACACAATATTTTACACAAACAGAATGCAAAAATAAAAAAATTACTTGAACTTAAACATGATGAAATGAGACTACAGTTTTTTTTATTTTTTGAGAATATATGAATTTTTTATTAATTTTCTAATGAAAAAAGAGTGATAGCAAGTATTTAATTCTTAATAAATCCACATTATCCATTTATCCAGAGAGTGAGTTATCTCAAAAAGTTATTTCTATAGACAATTTAGGAGAGTTGGAATTATGCAAAAATAATATATGTGGATTTATTTAAAATTAATTTACTGTAACCACTCTACAAATTATTTAAGACACAAGGCAACTCCAATTAAGATGAAATTTAGATAGTATTAAATCGCATTTCAAGGTATTATTTTTCATTTGAGATTTTACCTGGCAGACCCTATAATCTTTGTCAATTACCTCCACGACCTTTGGAACCACCTAATTCCCCCTCGACCTTGCAAACGTGATCTGTCTTACCCCACATACCCTACTGTCATTTTTAACTTTATTGGAGTCAATTACTTGGGTTAAACTTGAGTTAATATAACCAAAGAAAATCAGATCGTGGATCTTCAATCTCTCTCTCTCTCTCTCCTTCTTTCTCCTACCCCCTTCTTCAATCATAACCTAATTCCTCCTTGCAGCGAACTTGAGGAGGAGCGTGAAGTTGCTAGACCCTCGCGGTGGAGCCAAAAAATGAAGCTCCATGGAGTGCCTGAAGCTAGTGCTCCATGTCCTGGAGTTGCTGACAACTCACTGAGAAGGGAAGGAGGGCTTGAAAGGGAGTGCATGGACCTAGCCCTGAGGTGGACACCTCCCTGCAGTGCCTCATCGATCTCCACGGCTTCACAACTAGTCCCACGTGAGTTGATCCATCCTCAGTCGTTCCGGCAAGTCCTGCCATCTTAGCTGGTGCAACCAACTTTCCACCTCTGTCGAGTGCCACCCCTTCTCCCCTGAGGAAGATCTCACCATCCTCAGCATGCACGTACAATTCGATAACAAGTGGGACACCATCACCCGCCTCCTCTCAAGTCACACCAACAACACTGTTAAGAACCACTAAAACTCCACGCTCAAGCCCCTCCTCCCAGACGAAGACCACCTCACCCTCCCGGATGATAATGGTGCATCCATGTCCCCCCCTCTCTCTCTCTCTTTCAAGGAGATCCAGGTGACAAGGAGGAAGCAATGGTGGAGCTAGGGACCGGGAGGATGCCGGAATGGCTGTAAGGTGGTGGATCCACGTTACCGTTGAGGGCATGTTGATCTAGGAGCACTTGGCGTTGCGATAGACGAGAAGTAGGATGGAGATCCTAGACCTGGAGGAGGGCTGCGAGGGCAGAGATCGAGTGTGGGAGGGTCAGAGGTGAGGGCAGGGAGGGCGAGGAGGACGAGGGAAGAGGGCATGGGAGGTGGTGGGCGGTAAAGGGAGATGAGGAGGAGGTGAGGTGGAGTAGCACTCAATGTAAATTTAACAAACAAAATGGGTATAATGTAAAAGATTCTAATGGGATCCGATTAATTTTAACAGGTAAATGGATGGGGGTTAACCACAGGGTCTATAGGGTAAGGGTTAGCAAGTTTACACGGTCAAGGGGGAATTAGGTTGTTTCAAAGGTCGTGGAGGTAATTAACAAAGATTATAGGGTTTGCTGGTAAAAATACTTTTTTATTTTTTAGGAATTTTTGGAGCAACCGAGAAATAGATATGAATTTAAGATCTCAAAGTGGGTAAAATATACAATTTTTCACTAAAATAATTTTAGTTAATTACCATATGCTCACAAAAAAACTAAATAAATAGTCAAATGATAGATAATTTGTTGCTTAACATCAAGACATTTTTCATTAAAATAAATGATGCAAAATATCGTCCAAATTAATGTTCAAACACAAGGGTATCTATGCAATTCAGAAATTAACTTTGACGATGCAGACTTGTGTACAAGGGCACTTTTAGAATTAGATAAACATACATCACAAATTATACAATTTTTACAAAAAACAATAAGAAAAACAAATGAACCTTCTTCTTCGCAAGAGGTAGGGCTCGAAATGGCTTTGAGGGCAGGTGGCGACGAGAGGAGGGGTCATGACAAGATGGAGGGATGAGACGGCAGCGTGCATGCAGCCACATGTGTATGGAGAGGGGCGTCGCAACCAGCACGTGGATGGAAAGGAGGTCATGCAGGCTGGAGATGGGTAGGAGGCGGACTGGAGCAACGATGACATGAATACGGGGTGCAGGCGGGGGTCGATGTTGGTGGTGGTGGCTGGAAGGGGTGCGACAGAGGTGGAGTGCCGCGGCCAGCATGTGGTCACACAAGCAGCAGAAGAGCATCGGTGGTGGTCGACAGCGAGGGGGAGGGGGCGGTGCGGGCGCAACCATGCACGGAGGAGGGAGGTACGATGGTCGACGGTAGGCAGCACGGAGGAGGGTCGCGGTGGCGGTGGCTGCTGGATTGCTTCCCTCTATTGTCTTTTTTTAATTTTTCTTATTTTTTTTGAATTTTTAGATTTAATTTTTTTTAACTTCTATTTTTCTTAAGTAGGGAATAAATGGAGATGGTAATGAAGATGTGAGGAAAATAAAGATGAAAATGAAGTGATGTGGTGAATGATGATGTGGTGCAAAAAAATTAAGGAAAATTTTATTAGATAAAATAAAATAACAAAGGAAATTAGAGGGAATACATACCTGAGGTTCATCGGATTTGGGGAGCACCTGCGTTGGACTTCTATCGTGGCCTCGATTTGATTGGTAAAAAAATTAGAGAAACTATGCGAGCTTGATGGGAAACTCATGACAAGACAATGATGATCGACGCGGATCTCGCCTGAAGGAGGTCGTCGCTTGAGGATAATGCTCAACCGTTGTCATTGACAAAACACTCTAAGCTCACTCTCTCTCCTTTTTCACTAAGAATGGCGGATGACCAAAAATGAGGATGAGGAGACACAAAATGAAGAAGAATGGGAAGTTGGAGCAAAATGAAAGTGGACGAGATGGAGCGGAGTGGAAGGTTATTGGAAAATGGAGTTGAATGGAGGTCAAAATAATGGAGTTGAATAGGAGTTATTGTAAAGAAGGTAAATAAATAAAGGAAAAGAAAATAAAATAAAGTAGACTACTAAAATACAATAAAATAAAGAGAAGAAAAAGAGTGAAGAATTTACAAAATAAGACAAACAATATGTACATTTTTTTACTTTTCTAATTTTAATTTTTGTATTTTCAATAAAAGACATTTACAAAATAAAATAAAATAAATTATTGAAAATAAAATGAAACTCAACAATGATTTATTTATATTTTTAGGAATTAAAAAAAGGAAAATAAAAATGAAGAAGGAAAGAATATTTACAATTATACAATGTACACCTGTGTCCCAAAACCCATTTTTTGCAAGCAAGCTTCGATTTTAATGAAACCGCTTTCACGGATAGATAATTTTCTAACTTAAACTTTAAAAGTGAGTTTGGTGAATTTGAAGTTCATACAAAGCGGGAATTTGATCGGGAAGTTGGACTTTACGCCTTTTTCTCTTCGGGATCTAAGAGGATTTATTTAAGGGAAATTTATTTTTTATTTTTGTATTTTTATATACATTTTATAAAAGTCAGAGAAAGAATTAGATAAAAAGGAGTTGAAATGAATTTATTAAAATACATGAAAGTTTTTGGCTATTTACATGTGAAAAACTCCTCTATTTTACGGTTTTTTATTATTAATTTATTTTGTACACTATAGTATGTAATGATTGGTGTATTTTATTTAAAAGAAACATTTTATTAATTTCTTGATTTTATATATATATTTATTTATTTATTTGAGATTTTACTTAGGGATTTTGCTAAGATTAATATAGTGAGATGATGAATCGTGGATTCATCATCGATTTAGATCAACTTTCTGGTTCTTCCCAGCTTTCTCGGAATCCAAGTTACTTGTACTCAATGACCACAATGATTTATGAATTCGTTCTACTTGCAGGTGACATAGCTTGCCATATACTAGGCAGTAGGGAGACATATCGAGAGGAGACTTGTACACAATACGGTAAGCCTAAAGAACTAAGTCAAGCAACTGTGATCATTTCTTCTTATCAGGTCATACAAGTTTATGCAAAATTATCTTTATATACTTGCTTCAACATTCAACGAAGTCATTTGACTGTGAGAAGTACAACACTGTAACATGATGTTCGATGTTGTATTCCTTGGTCAGTTTCTTGATCTTTTTGTTTATGAAGTGGCTTCCCCCGTCTGATATCAGAATTTTTGGTATCCCGAACCGTGAGATAATATTGTCTTTGAGTAATCAACACACAGTCTGACTGTCTGTTGCTCAAGCAAGGATAGCCTCCACTAAATGGCTCATATAATCGACGACCATCAGGATGTACTCAAAACCTTGGCTGTTAGGGAATGAACCCATAAAGTCAATGCCCCATACGTCAAAGACGTCCAATATCTAAATGTATTTCAAAGGCATTATGTCTCTCGAACTGATTGTGCTGCCCATTCTCTGATAGTTAGTGCATCTTTTGACATTATCAGCTGCATCCTGAAAGAGTGTTGGCCACCAGAGGCCACACTGAAGCACTTTACTTGTTGTTCTTTTTCCAAAATGGTGTCCACCAGCTTCAAGTTTATGACGATGTTTTAGGACACATTTAATTTCCACCTTTAGGATATACCTCCTCCAGATGCAATCTTCTCCCTCACAGAATAGATTAGGATCCTTCCACTGGTAGAAATATATGTCCGAAAAAGATTTATCAACTTTGATTTTTGGCCAATCAGGCGGAGTCTTCTTGGAGACAAGGTAATTCTCTATATGAGCATACTAGGGGAGTGAGGTGACCTATAGAATTGCCTCATGTGGAAAGGTCTCTATGATTGGAATTGCATATTGCTCAGGAGACTCGACCTCAATGATTTTCGAAAGATGATATACTACCATATTTTTGATTCTATGTTTATCTCAGATTTCTAGATTGAATTCCAAGATTATAAGGATCCATCGAATTAGGCGAGGCTTAGCATCCTTCTAACTTTGTCGGTACCCTATGGAAGAGTGATCTATGCAAACAATTACTTTGGATCCTAGTAAATCCGATCTGAACTTCTCCAGGGCAAACACTAAGGCCAGTAGCTCTTTCTCTATTACAGCATAATTTTTCTGGGCCTTATCAAGTGTACTTCTACTGTAATGAATCATAAATGGGATTCCATCCCGTATTTGTCCAAGAATAACAACAAATGTTCAATTAGAGGCGTCTGTCATGATCTCAAAAGGAAGGGACCAATCAGGTGGTTGAAGGAGAGGAGCATGTGTTATGAGTTCCTTCAGCAGATTGAAGGACTGGAGAACCTGGTCGTAGACCGCAAAATCGGCCTCCTTTCTAAGAAGCTTAGTCAGTGCTCATGCAATGAAGTCTTTGATAAATTCTCTATAAAATCCCATGTTCCCCAAAAATGACCGAACTTGCTTCAAATTAGTTGGTGGCTCAAGTTGGAAATCATGTCCCCCTTATCTAGGTAAACCTCCATGCAATGCTTGGAGATGACGTGACCCAACACAATGCCTTCAATCACCATCAAGTGACTCTTTTCCATAGAGAGCACAAAATTCACTTGACAACACCACTTCAGAACTTGGTCTAGGTATCTCAAACATTAATCAAAACTATCTCAGTAGATCGAGAAGTCATCCATGAATACTTCGAGGAAACTACCAACCATATCAATGAAAACTACCAACATGCACCTTTGGAATGTGGCTGGTGCATTGTATAATCCAAAGGGGAATCTTCTGAAGGCGTAACTCCCAAACGAACTTGTGACAAAGATGTATGGATTGAAGATGCAAAGCTGACTGACTATTTTGGTGATGACCCATGGTCGGTCAGCCATGTCATGACCTTAATCTGACCTTCTAAGTCGCTCCAAGAAACCATTGTAGTCTAGCGATGACTAGAGGACCTTCCAGGTCCTCATCCCAGGCCATATTCTCCACCCGCATGTTCTTCAACTCTCCATGTAACTCCCCCTCCTTGCTTTTTGTTTGTTTTCTCTAAATCGGTTGGATGGACACATCACCTTTCACCTTCGATTCACTGCACTTATACCTTCTCCTTCCATCACCGATCTTTACAAGCTCCCCAAACCACCGCCTTCCTTCCTCCAGCATCTCCACCACCCCTGGCATTCATCTCTAGCAGAGCTGGAGATGAAACCATTTAGGGCTCCATGTTCAGCACCTCTTCCACCCTACACTCACCTTTACATTACTTGCACCGCACGCCTCAGCTATCATCTGACCCCTCTTGCAGGTTAACTCATCAATAGCCGGATGGTCTGAAGCTCCTCTATTATACAAGCTCCACTCTAATGTGGTGGTGTCTATATAATGAACCAGTGGGTCCCAAAGTTGCTTCATGCCTCCATAATCTTCATTTGTAGTTCCATGACCTTCCCTAACCTTCAGACAACCAGTGGGATCATGGTGAAGAGACTGGAAGCTTCATAGCTCCAACTGCATCACCGCTCCACGAAGGTGCTTGGAAGAGATGATGCCGTCAGATCCCTTTGAATCTAACAACCCAAAGATCATACCAGCCTCGGAGCCAAGCAAAGAGCTCCGATGGGACCATGGCCTCTCCAAACCTGCTTGAGCCAGCCACATGTCCCGAGCCACTTGCATCGGCACTGACCCATCATCTGAGCCTCCACCCACATAGCACATGTAGGATTGGAAAAATTGCATCTAGGTCCTGTACATTTTTCATAATTGCAAAAAAGTCCAGGAACATGTGCCTCATGTGTCTTGCTTGGGTTAATTTTACAAAAGACCTCCTAGCTTTATGAATTTACAAAAATCCCCTTCCACGGATCTACTTGAGTTGTTTTCTCTATTTATTTTGCATGTTTTTCTGTTAGTTATGCCCATGGATAATTTTTTTATATCATGAGCATCTGAACTCTGTTTTAGTTGATTTTAGTTTTATTTTAATGCCAATATGATGCTATACATGATGGCTAACTTGATTTGCTAATTTGACACCTAAAATGGATTTCTTATTTTTAAACATATGTGTTGTCATTTGATTGATACTTAAATGCCATTGAATATAAGATGGATTCATTTCGATGCATCATTTGTTGAGGAAATTGAGATGTCTATATTGCTCAATTAATTGCTACATTTAGGAGCATATTTGTTCAAGTATATATGTTTGCACCTCATGGCATTCTATAGCATGTCATTTTCATGTTAACCTGCATGATAATAAAATTAAAATGCATGCTTAACATTCATGCATCCTATTACATGCAATGCATCATTTTATGCATTGTTTGTCTGTTGACTTAGAAAGAGGAATTATTCACTCAATTAAAATATTAAAATCTGACTAATAAATAGGATAGATCGTGTCCTTGTGTTTGACCTTGGTAGACTTGCCATGAATTAAATATTCCATGATACTCAACATCTGTGGTTTCTGATAGGATTCATTTTTGCCTCCTGTACTACGATAATTCTACATTATTAAGGGAGGAAAAATGGGTTCAGCAGACTGCCTTCTCGTTTAGACTTCAGGATAAGGCATTTTATTGGATCAACCATCTATGGAAAGTGATGACTACCTGGGAGGAGATGAAGTCAGTTTTCTCCATAAATTATACCCTCTCGATAGTCTCATTTAGATGCATGCCAAGATCTATAACTTTTCCTATAGCCTCAAGATAAAATTCATGAAGCGTGGGAAATATTCAAGGACTTAAAGGAGAAGTTACCTCACCAAGAGAGCCAGAGGTTGATCGATGTCGTATGTGGTGTCTTGCATTTCAACAAAGATGAAGATGTCATGTGGTAGATCTTTGAAGAAATGACAGAAGGAGAGGCCGCCTTGTCTTCATCCAGAGCTTATCTAGAAAACTTCGTTAGTCCACCACAACCCATCAACATGGCAGCAGATGCAGAGGACTAAGATGAGAGATCCAATCTGAGTATCATTGGGAGCCATTTGTCCAAGGTTGATATCATAGAGAAGTGATCACAAGACCTGGAGAAGCTAGTTAGGATTAACAAAGAACCAAGAGTCTAAATAAGATTGACCTGATCACCAAGCATTTAGAGTTGCTGGTAAGCACGATAAATTCATCTGGCTTAGTTGAGTCAAGGACAACCTTAGTCGGTCCAACATATTTATTATGTGTAGGCGCCCGAGCAACCACTGCAGCAGTTGCATACATATATGGTTATTTACCATCCTGAGCCCCATACATCCTATGACGAGCCATTCTTCCCATCTCCACCACAAATTCAAGAGTTGAGTGGCATGTGTAGCAACGATAAGTAGCTGACCTATCCTCAGGAATAACCTCAGGGTCAGAACACAGTTATCAGGTCATATCTCCCACAACACGACGGGAGAAATTTCCAGAAAAGCCAACCTCACCACCAGCCTCCACCACAAGCTCATACATGGGGGCAAAATTACCAACAAGCATTTTATCATCAACAACAATACTGTCAACAGTAGCCAACAACTAACTACCATAACCAGTACCGGATGAATCTCCATTTCATCATCTTTATTCTATCATTTTGGACATAAAAATCCTAGCTAATGCATTTAAATAGCATTTATTTGTACAAAATAGCATTCATTATTTATTGTATTATTTGTATATAAAATAAGGTTTTTAATGCCAAAATTTATAGAATAAAAAGAACAAAAGAAAAAGGAATATTTTATGATCCTAAACCCCGAGACCAAGTCAAGAATTGAGTTGGTCGATAAGGAATAAAGTAGGGGGAGATAAGATCCAAGAATACAATAACTATACCATTTATTTATTCTTTAATTATGCATTTTTGACACCAACTTTATTTTTTATTATTTATTCATCAAATAAAGAAACTTTGTACATGAAAGTTGTAGATAATAATGTAAATAAAAATACAAAATGTAGATAATAATGTAAATAAAAATACAAACTGAGTTTGTGCAAAAATAATACACGGTTTACCTTTTATACCCAAAATAAAAAGCTAGAAACCAAACTTCACAGACCCGTATCTTTTAAATAAAAATCAAAACATATCAAAATCACCTCTAATTGTATATAACTTTTCGCAAGCTATTTAATGGTGTTGGTATTATATTTTTTGGAGAAATTGTGTGAAAGTTAGGTATTGGGCCATCTTTGTACATTCTACCGATTAAAATACTCATTTTATTCATTATTAATTATTTATACACATTTATATTTTTTTTAATTTGTAAATATTATGTATAACATATGTTTATATTAAAACTAGAATAAAACCAAAAGGAAAATACAAAATAACATAAAACTACGTGAAAACATAGTTGAAATACATATGCTTAGACTTGTAAATAAATAAAAGGGAAAAATATTCTTTTATTCTTTATTCATTCATATTTTTATAATATTGTCAATATTGTCTATATTATACTAAAAATACAAAACGAAAATAAAAATCATCAAAAATACATTAAAATAAAAAGATGTATATAATACATAGGTAAAATACCTATAAATATACATATAAAATATATTTACCTATTTATCTAAAAGTACAACTAACATCCTAAAAATAAAATAAAAATATATTTATACTCACCAAAATAAGTTATAAATATATAAAATAAAAGAATAAAATAAAAGAATAAAATATAGAAAATAAAAATAAAAATGCGCAAAACATAGATGAATATACCTATATATACACTATTAAAAATTAACTACTAACAAATAAAGCCAAAAATAAATAAAAATCATAATCAAATACTACATAAAAAATAAACAATTTTTATTTTATAGGAAAAATTAATAAAATTGTTTACTATTTTTAATTAATTATTCATTAATTAAAATTCATGTTTTGTCGTTCTATGGCATGTGTGGCCCAACAAAAGCCGGGGATTGTTGGCCTCCTGTCAACTTCCCCTGCGCTTTTGATTTCTGTCAGAACTATCCCATCCCGCGATTTCATGCTTTTTTCTCGCTTGATCCATTGATCAAATGATACCAATACCTTAATAAAAAATGACCCCTTATCAGTGTACATATACGCCAACCCGTTAGATCCATCGTATATACTTTTTATTCTTTGATTTTGGTCAGCCAAATAAGAGTGCTCATCATGTTTATAAATAAGAACCTCCATCATCCTCCTCAAATTTGGTCATTTCCTATGTCCTAAAGCCCCTGGTCTTGGCCTAACGTGCATCCCCGTGATAGGGGGAGGTCCCCTGAGCTCCACGGTGGTTCGAGGATGGAGGAGGTATACCCACGGCCACTGCTCCGACACGGTCTTGTTCCTTGGCTACCGGCCAAGTTCGAGCTACGTTGTTTTTTTAGGTAGCATTTGATTCCAGTATCTTAATTATGTTATTAGATTAATCACTAGGTTAACGAATTATCTTAGAATTGTCGATTCGTACTTCATCGGTGCTCCTCTCTGGTGAACGATTTCACTATGTATCACTCTGTCTCCGACCCGCCTACCACTATCATTTCATTCCCTATCATTTTCCCCACATCCCAGGCACCTCCATACACTCAGATCCCCCTCGAATATGAAGATCAGGTCTCCGACTCCACCACCCTCTCTAGAGACCTCCGCTGTGCTCATTTTCCCGACACTCCGACCAAATAACTCCCTTGACCCTTCTTTGTCTCACGCTTAACATTCTTGCAGGGTTAAAGGACCAAAGGACTCCCAAGGGAGTCGATTTTTGCAAAGAATAGGCACCTAGAGCTCGCATCCTTCCTTGACCTCGCCTAAGATCGCCGGAGCTCTAGATGCCTCTTGGAGACCATAAGCTGATGCGGGAGACTCCCTGGAACACTCAGAGATATTCGGTAGAGACAGAGAAGGCCGGAGGAGCACGCGTTGATCGATCAAAGGTTGCCCCCGACGACCTTCTTCCCAGTTCTTCCAGACCTGCCCAGGACCGTCCGATCAAGGAGGACCCCTGGATTGTAGCAGAGCCATTGGATGACGCAGCGCCATCACTGTCTGATCGCCCTAGGCAATCTAATCTCGAGCGTCAATCCACGAACCGTCATCAGGCGTGGAGAGGATGACATGTGTATTAGTGAAAGGATCTCAATCGTCCACCCATGCCTATTATGAGGTAATTTGCATATTTTACCCTGCATTTCTTTATTTACAATTTAGTCTTGTAAATAAAGTATAACGTTGTAAAATAAGTGATTAGTTTGTATAACAGACCCTGAACTTTTTAAATTTATAATTAGGTCCAGTCCACATCACCTCACGTGTCGTCCCACGTAAGGTGGTGAAATTACAAGGATGCTCCTACAGGTTTTGTAAATTAATTTTTAGTCCAATAAATTGAAATTCATGTTGTATATTTTTGTAGAAATTACATGCAATTCCCTGAACTTTCACATATTTGCATTTTGGTCCCTGCCTGTTTGTGTCACGTGTTATCCCACGTGTTGGAAAAATTGCTATGATGCCCTGGTGGATTTTGAAATTGTTTAAAAGTACAATAAAATTCTAATCACTTTTTATATTTATGGTGTTTTTGCACATGGACCCCTAGAATTTATTTTATTTGGAAAAATGCTCCAACCACGACATATATTTTTGTAGTATTTATCTATTTATTAAAAATGCCTACATGCTCCTAAAAATCCACAAAAATTAGGATAAATGCTCTATGTCTTATAGATTCATGCCCATATTTTTAATTGGAATTTTGCATTTTACCCATTTATTAAAAATGAAAAAAACATATATATTCCCTATTTAAAAGACAAAATTTTAAAAAAAATATAAACTTTTTGAAAAATTCCAAAAAGGTATATATATTATATTTTGATATTTAATGAGTCCTAAAAACAAAAACCCCTAAAAATAGAAAAAGAAAATGATAAAAATCATAAAACTCCAAAATTTAACAAAAAATGTAAAAAATCTACAAAAACACCAAAAATGTTTTTTTGTTCTATAATTATCTACATATTGTTATTTACGTATTAAAATTAATTTGGATAATTTTGGGATTTAACTCTTATTTTTAAATCCCAAATTAATTTCATCCTATTTATTTAATCCCTTATATGGGATATTTTTACTTTAAAAATACATAAAAGTTAGCAAAAATTCTAGAAAAATAACAACAAAATAGAAAAATATATAAATCACAAAAACATCATTTAATATATTTTGTATATAGTTGCATTTTTATGTACTTGTAGTATTTATATATACTTTATATTGTATTCAAACATATACATATATCCATATACATATGGGGTTGATTGGGCTGCCCCCTGCCAACATGACTGCCCCGCCCCATTTTTTGGAAAATTTTTATTTTTTTGAAAAATATTGAGATGTATATTCATCTCTATATCCCTCCTATATGCCATTCGAATTTCGACAGAAATAGAGACTCCTACGGCCTCCATCCAGACAGGGTTCATTTAAAAAATCTTGCGACCGTTAAAAAAATGACATATAGATGGAGGTCGTAAGAGTCTTTGTTTCTGACGAAATTCGAATGGCATGTAGGAGGGATGTAGGTATGAATATACATGGTTTTATTTTTCCAAAAAAATAAAAAAATTGCCAAAAAAAATGGGGTGGGGGCAGCCATGTTGGCTGCCCCTAGGGGGCAGCCCCATTTTCCCTATACATATACATATACATATATACAATATTTAAAAGAAAAGAAAAAAGCATAAAAAGAAAAAATAAAATTATAAAACCAAAATTAAAAAATATAAAATTAAAACCCACAAAAACAATAATTGGATAAGAGATAAAAGACAGAATTTTTGTGTGCATGTATGTTACCTCCTTCTCCCGTTTGCTTCTAGTGTTCGACCTCTACACATGCTTACACATATACATACTACATTTTTGCTATTCATTGCTTGATTAATTATTGTGGGTTAATTGTTTATTAAAGTTGGGTTTTATTGAGTGGTCACATCAGCGATGCTAATTGAGTTTGATTAGCAGACCCTTGCAAAATCCCTCTTTATTAAATGGCGTCGTTGCCGGGGAGCAACGTCGTGTAGTAGGAGATTATTTGTTTTTTGTCTTATATCTCTTGTTTATTCTTTCATTTATTGTTGTAATTTAGAAATTATTTATTTATTTTTCTATTATTTGATATTATTGTGAACTGTCTGACATTCTTTCTTGTTTGAATTTGTTATGAGGGACTGCGGCGCAATGGAGGATCTTCTAGGAGGACCTATGCACCCAACCAAAGCGGAACCAGCTTTCTGACTTAGCCTGGATAGAGCAATCAATTAATACTTGAAGGAATTTTGAGATAACTTCTGAGCTTCATTTCATTATGCTTAAAACAATTGTAAATTTATGTGAGAGATGACCCTTGGCATGTAATAATTCGGACTCTCGACTCTTCGACATCCCGTGGTCCAGTGCCCGAGGGATTGTTCCCCTGGAGGGCTCGATGATTTTGGTCACTTTTTCAATTTTATTTTATTTATTATTTTATGTGAATGAGCCCAGGCTTAGGAATTGTTTGCCGTAGATTAAGGTCCAACCCCCTAATATATTTGCATGTACCTATAGATAAGACTTTGAACTTAGTCAAATAATAATTGTTGGATATTTAACTTCGAACCTGCGTGCTGTGAGAGACATCGTATAGCGCTAGCAAAAGCCATTGTGGCAGGCACCGAGATCGGACCCGCCTACCACAATGTGTATTACTCTATTTCCGACCTGCCTACCACCATCATTTCATTCCCTATCATTTTCTTCACATTCCAGTCACCTCCATACACTCAAATTCCCCTCAGATCTGAAGATCAGATCTCCAACTCCACCACCCTTGCCAGAGACCTCCGCCACGCTTATTTTTCCACCCATTCTGACCAAATAACTCCCCTGACCCTTCTTTGTCTCGCGCTTAACATTCTTGCAGGGTTTTGGAAGACTAAAGGACTCCCAAGAGAGTCGATTTTTGTGAAGAATAGGCACCTGGAGCTTGCATCCTTCTTTGACCTCGCCTGAGCTCGTCGGAGCTCTAGATATCTCGTGGAGACCATCAGCTGACGCGGGAGACTCCCAGGAACGCTCAAAGACATTCGATGGAGACAGAGAAATCCGAAGGAGCACGCGCTAATCGATCGAAGATCGCCCCAGGCGACCTTCTTCCCAGTTCTTCCAGACCTGCCCAGGACCGTCCGATCAAGGAGGAGCCCCGGATTGTAGCAGAGCCATTGGGTGACGCAACACCATCATCGTGTGATCGCCCGAGGCGATCTAATCTCGAGCATCGATCCATGAACAGTCATCAGGCGCGGAGAGGATGACACGTGTATTAGTGAAAGGATCTCAATCGTCCGCCCGCGTCTATTATGGGGTAATTTGCATATTCTACCCTGCATTTTAACATTTACATTTTAATCATATTCATAAAGTATAACGTTGTAAAATAAGTGGATATTTTGCATAACAGATCCTGAACTTTTAAAATTTACAATTAGGTCTAGTTCATGTCACCTCACGTGTCGTCCCACAAAAGGTGGTGAAACTGCAAGGATGCCTCTGTAAGTTTTGTAAATTAATTTTTGCTCCAATAAATTGAAATTCATGTTACATATTTTTGTAGAAATTACATGCAGCTCCCTGAACTTTCACATATTTGCATTTTAGTCCTTGTCTTTATGCGTCACATGTTGTCCCACATGTTGGTAAAATTTCTATGATGCCCTGGTGGATTTTAAAATTGTTAAAATGTATAATAAAATTCTAATCACGTTGTATATTTATGATGTTTTTGCACAAAGACCACTAGAATTTACTTTATTTGTAAAAATGCCCGTACTAGGATATATATTTCTGTAGTATCTATCTATCTATTAAAAATACCTAGAGTGCACCTAAAAATCGACAAAAAAGGGATAAATGCTCTATACCTTGTAGATTCTTTCCCATATTTTTCATTGCATTTTTTGCATTTTATCCATTTATTAAAAATGAAAAAGAGCACATATACTCCACGTTTAAAAGATAAAATTCCAAAAAGATATAAAAACTTTTTTAAAAATTCCAAAAAATATTATACGTAATATATTTTCATATTTATTTAGTTCTGAAAAAATCATAAAAATAGAAAAGAAAATGATAAAAATCATAAAGCTCCAAAGTCCAATAAAAAATATAAAAATTCTATAAAAACACCATAAATATGTTTTTTATATTTTATAATTATCTATATAATATTATTTACATATTAAAATTAATTTAGGTAATTTTGGGATTTACCTATTATTTTTAAAACCCAAATTAATTTCGGCCTATTTATTTAATTCTCTATATGGGATATTTGTTACTTTAAAAATACATAAAAAATAGCAACAGTTCTAGAAAAATAACATAAAATTAGAAAGATATAAAAATCACAAAAAACATCATTTTTACTGTATTTACTATATAATTCCGAATTTATGTACTTGTAGTATTTATTTACACATATTGTATTCATACATATATACATATATATATATATAATATTTAAAAGAAAAAGAAAAAGAAAATACAAAGAAAATACAAAATTACAAACCAAAATAAAATAATAAAATAAAAAATAAAAAACTTACAAAAACAATAATTGTACAAGAGAAAAAAGTAAAACTACAAAACCAAAAATAAAAAAATATATAAAATTAAAACCCACAAAAACAATAATTGGATAAGAGATAAAAGACAGAATTTTTGTGTGCATGTATGTTACCTCCTTCTCCCGTTTGCTTCCAGTGTTCGACCTCTACATATGCTTACACATATACACATGCAAGAGTTATAATAAATTTTAACTCTACATTTTTGCTATTCATTGCTTGATTAATTATTGTGACTTAATTGTTGATTAAAGTTGGGTTTTATTGAGTGGTCACATCAACGACGCTAATGAGTTTGATTAGCATACCCTTACAAAATTCCTCTTTATGAAACGGCGTCGTTGCCGGGGAGCAACGTCGTGTAGTAGGAGATTATTTGAATTTTATCTTATATCTCTTGTTCATTCTTTCATTTATTGTTGTAATTAATCAATTGTTTATTTATTTTTTATTATTTGATATTATTGTGAAATGTCTGACCTTCTTTCTTGTTTAAATTTGTTGCGAGGGACTGCGACGCGATGGAGGATCCCATAGGAGGACCTATGCACCCAACCAAAGCAAAGCTAGCTTTCTGACTTAGCAAGCAGGATAGAGCAATCAATTAAGACTTGAAGGAATTTTTGAGACAGACTCTGAGCTTCATTTCATTATGCTTAAAACAACTGTAAATTTATGTGAGAGAGTGACACTTGGCATGTAATAATTTGGACTCTCTACTCTTCGACTTCCCGTGGTCCAGTGCCCGAGGGATTGTTTCCTTGGAGGCCTCGACGATTTCGATCGCTTTTTCACTTTTATTTTATTTTTATAATTTTGTGTGAATGAGCCCAGGCTTAGGAATTGTTAGCCGATAGATTAAGGTCCAACCCCCTAATATATTTGCATATACCTATAGATACGGCTTTGAACTTAATCAAATAATAATTGTTGGATATTTAGCATCGAACCCGCGTGCCGTGAGAGACATCGTATAGAGCTAGCAGGAGCCGTTATGGCGGGCACCGAGACATCTCCAAGATCGGACCCGCCTACCACAATGTGTATTACTCTGTCTCCGACCCGCCTACCACCATCACTTCGTTCCCTATCATTTTCTTCACATTCTTGGCACCTCCATACACCCAGATTCCCCTCAGATCTGAAGATCAGATCTCCAACTCCACCACCCTCGCCGGAGACCTCCGCCGCACTTATTTTTCCACCCATTCTGACCAAATAACTCCTCTGACCCTTCTTTGTCTCGCGCTTAACATTCTTGCAGGGTTGGAGGACCAAAGGACTCCCAAGGGAGTCGATGTTTGTGAAGAATAGGCACCTGGAGATCACATCCTTCTTTGAACTCATCGGAGCTCTAGATGTCTCGTAGAGACTATCAGCTGACGCGGGAGACTCCCAGGAACGCTCATAGATATTAGATGGAGACGGAGAAATCCGGAGGAGCACACGCTGATCGATCTAAGGTCGCCCCAGGCGACCTTTCCAGTTCTTCCAGACCTGCCCAGGACCGTCCCATCAAGGAGGAGCCCCGGATTGTAGCAGAGCCATTGGATGACACAACACCATCATCGTGTGATTGCTCGAGGTGATCTAATCTCGAGCGTCGATCCATGAACTGTCATCAGGCGTGGAGAGGATGACACGTCTATTTGTGAAAGGATCCTAATCGTCCGCCCGTGCCTATTATGGGGTAATTTGCATATTCTACCCTACATTTTAGTATTTACATTTGAATCATATACATAAAGTATAACATTGTAAAATAAGTGGATATTTTGCATAACAGATCCTGGACTTTTTAAATTTACGATTAGGTCTAGTCCATGTCACCTCCTGTGTCGTCCCATGTTAAGGTGGTGAAACTGCAAGGATGCCCCTGTAAGTTTTGTAAATTAATTTTTAGTCCAATAAATTGAAATTCACATTATAGATTTTCGTAGAAATTGCATGCAGCTCCCTGAACTTTCATATATTTGCATTTTAGTCCTTGTCTTTATGCGTCACATATTGTCCCACATGTTGGTAAAATTTCTATGATGCCCTGGTGGATTTTAAAATTGTTAAAATGTATAATAAAATTCTAATTATGTTGTATATTTATGATGTTTTTGCACAGAGACCACTTGAATTTATTTTATTTGCAAAAATACCCCTACTGGGATATATATTTTTGTAGTATCTATCTATTAAAATTACCTAGATGCTCCTAAAAATCAACAAAAATAGGGATAAATGCTATATAGTTTGTAGATTCATGCCCATATTTTTCATTGGCATTTTTTGCAATTTATCCATTTATTAAAAATGAAAAGGGGCACATATACTCCATGTTTAAAAGATAAAATTCCAAAAAATAAAAACTTTTTTAAAAATTCTAAAAAATATTATATGTAATATATTTTGATATTTACCGAGTTCAGAAAAAAATCATAAAAATATAAAAAGAAAATGATAAAAATCATAAAGCTCCAAAATCCAACAAAAAATATAAAAATTCTACGAAAACACCAAAAATATGTTTATTTCTATTTTATAATTATCTTTATATTATTATTTACATATTAAAATTAACTTAGGTAGTTTTGGGATTTATCTATTAATTTTAAAACCCAAATTAGTTTCGACCTATTTATTAATCCCTTATATGGGATATTTTTTACTTTAAAAATACATAAAAATTAGCAACAATTCTAGAAAAATAAAAAAAATTAGAAAGATATAAAAATCACAAAACATCATTTTTAGTGTATTTTGTATATAGTTACATATCTATGTCCTTGTAGTATTTATATATACTTTATGTTGTATTCATACATATACATATACATATAATATTTAAAAGAAAAAGAAAAGGAAAATACAAAATTACAAACCAAAATAAAATAATAAAATTAAAAATTAAAAACTTACAAAAACAATAATTGGACAAGAGATAAAAGACAGAATATTTGGGTGCATCTATGTTGCCTCCTTCCGTTTGCTCCCAATGTTCCTCTACACATGCTTACACCTATACACATATGCATGTAGATTTATAATAAATTTTAGCTCTACATTTTTGTTATTCATTACTTGATTAATTATTGTGAGTTAATTGTTGATTAAAGTTGGATTTTGCTGAGTAGCTAAATCAGCGACACTAATTGAGTTCGATTACCAGACCCTTGCAAAATCCCTCTTTATCAAATGACGTCGTTGTCGGGGAGCAACGTCACATATTAGGAGATTACTTGATTTTTGTCTTATATCTCTTGTTCATTCTTTTATTTATTATTGTAATTATTTATTTATTTATTTATTTATTTATTTATTTATTTATTTTTCTGTTAATTGATATTATTGGGAACTGTCTGACATTCTTTCTTGTTTGAATTTGTTCCGAGGGCCCTCGCCGAAGAACTCCGCTGCTCTTTTTTTCCACCCATTCTGACCAAATAGCTCCACTGACCCTTCCTTGTCCCGCGCTTAACATTCTTGCAGGGTTGGAGGACCAAAGGACTCCCAAGGGAGTCAATTTTTGTGAAGAATAGGCACCTGGAGCTCGCATCCTTCTTTGACCTTGCCTGAGCTCGTCGGAGCTCTAGATGTCTCGTGGAGACCAACATATGATGCGGGAGACTCCCAGGAGCGCTCAGAGATATTCAGTGGAGACAGGGAAATGTGGAGGAGCACGCGTTGATCGATCGAAGGTCCCCCCAGGCGACCTTCTTCCCAGTTCTTCCAGACCTGCCTAGGATCGTCCGATCAAGGAGGAGCCTCGGATTGTAGCAGAGCCATTGGATGACGCAACACCATCATCGTGTGATCGCCCGAGGCAATCTAATCTCGAACGTCGATCCATGAACTATCATCGGACGCGGAGAGGATGACACGTGTATTAGTGAAAGGATCTCAATCGTCCGTCCGCGCCTATTATGGGGTATTTTGCATACCCTGTATTTTAGTATTTACATTTTAATCCTATACATAAAGTATAACATCGTAAATTAGTGGATATTTTGCATAACAAATCCTGAACTTTTTAAATTTACAATTAGGTCTAGTCCATGTCACCTCACGTGTCGTCCCACGTAAGGTGGTGAAACTGCAAGTATGCCCCTGTAAGTTTTGTAAATTAATTTTTAGTCCAATAAATTGAAATTGATTTTATATATTTTTGTAGAAATTGCATGCAGCTCCCTAAACTTACATGTATTTGCATTTTAGTCCCTGTCTGTATGCGTCACATGTTGTCCCACATGTTGGTAAAATTTCTATGATGCCCTTATGGATTTTAAAATTCTTAAAATTTATAATAAAATTCGAATCATGTTGCATATTTATGGTGTTTTTCCCATAGACCCTTGGAATTTATTTTATTTGCAAAAATGTCCCTACCAGGACATATATTTTTGTAGTATCTATCTATCTATTAAAAATACCTCGAGTACTCTTAAAAATTGACAAAATAGGAATAAATGCTCTATACCTTTTAGATTCATGCCCATATTTTTCTTTGGATTTTTTTGCATTTTATCCATTTATTAAAAATGAAAAAAAACACATATACTCCTTGGTTAAAAGATAAAATTCCAATATATATATATAAACTTTTCTAAAAACTCCAAAAAAAGTATATGTAATATATTTTGATATTTATTGAGTTCAGAAAAAAAACCATAAAAATAGAAAAAGAAAATGATAAAAATCATAAAGCCCCGAAATCCAACAAAAAAATATAAAAATTCTACAAAAACACTAAAAATATGGTTTTTCTATTCTGTAATTATCTACATATTTTTATTTACATATTAAAATTAATTTGGGTAATTTTAGGATTTAACTATTATTTTTAAATCCCAAATTAATTTCATCCTATTTATTTAATCCCTTATATGGGATATTTTTACTTTAAAAATACATAAAAGTTAGCAAAAATTCCAGAAAAATGATAAAAAAAATAGAAAAATATAAAAATCACAAAAAACATCATTTTTTGTGTATTTCGTATATAGTTACATATTTATGTATTTGTAGTATTTATTTATACTTTATATTCTATTCATAAATATACATATACATATAATATTTAAAAGAAAAAGAAAATAGAGAGAAATTACAAAGTTACAAAACCAAAAATAAAATAATAAACTATAAAATTAAAAACTTACAAAACCAATAATCGACAAGAGATAAAAGGCAAAATTTTTGTGTGCATCTATGTTCCCTCCTTCTCCCGTTTGCTCCCAGTGTTCGACCTCTACACATGCTTACACCTATACACATTTGCATGTAGAGTTATAATAAATTTGAAATCCATATTTTTGTTATTCATTGCTTGATTAATTATTGTGAGTTCATTGTTGATTAAAGTTCGGTTTTGTTGAGTGGTTACATCAGTGACACTAATTGAGTTTGATTAGCAGACCCTTGCAAAATCCCTCTTTATCAAATGACGTCGTTGCCGGGGAGCAACGTCGCATAGAAGGAGACTTTTTGACTTTTGTCTTATATCTCTTGTTCATTCTTTCATTTATTGTTGTAATTAATTATTTAGTTTATTATTTATTAATTTTTCTATTAGTTGATATTATTGAGAACTGTCTGACATTCTTTCTTGTTTGAATTTTTTGCAAGGGCCCTCTCTGGAGACCTCCACCGCGCTTATTTTCCACCCATTCTGCCAAATAACTCCCCTGACCCTTCTTTGTCTCACGCTTAACATTCTTGCTGGGTTGGAGGACAATAGAACTCGCAAGGGAGTCGACTTTTGTAAAGAATAAGCACCTGGAGCTCGCATCCTTCTTTGACCTCGCCTGAACTTGTTGGAGCTCTAGATGTCTCGTGGAGACCATCAGCTGATGCAGAAGACTCCCAGGAATGCTCTGAGATATTCGGTGGAGACAAAGAAATCCTGAGGCGCACGCGCTCATCGATCAAAAGTCACCCCAGGCGACCATCTTCCCGGTTCTTCTAGACCTACCCAGGACCGTCCGATCAAGGAGGAACCCTGGATTGTAGCACAACCATTGGATGACGCAACACCATCATTGTGTGATCGCCCGAGACAATCTAATCTCGAGCATCGATACATGAACTGTCATCGGGCGTGGAGAGGATGACACGTGTATTAGTGAAAGGATCTCAATCGTTTCCCACGCCTATTATGGGGTAATTGCATATTCTACCCTGCATTTTAGTATTTACATTTTAATCCTATACATAAAGTATAATGTCATAAAATAAGTGGATATTTTGCATAACGGATCCTAAACTTTTTAAATTTACAATTAGGTCTAGTCCATGTCACCTCACGTGTCGTCCCACGTAAGGTGGTGAAACTGCAAGGATGCCCCTATAAGTTTTGTAAATTAATTTTTAGTCCAATAAATAGAAATTCACGTTACATATTTTTGTAGAAATTGTATGAAGCTCCCTAAACTTTCACATATTTGCATTTTAGTCCATGTCTTTATGCGTCACATGTTGTCCCACACGTTGGTAAAAATTCTTTGATGCCCTGGTGGATTTTAAAATTGTTAAAATGTATAATAAAATTCTAATCACATTGTATATTTATGCCATTTTTGTACAGAGACCTCTGGAATTTATTTTATTTGCAAAAATGCCCCTACTAGGACATATATTTTTGTATTATCTGTCTATCTATTAAAAATACCTAGAGTGCTCATAAAAATCGACAAGAATATGGATAAATGCTCTATACCTTGTAGATTCATGCCCATATTTTTCATTGGAATTTTTTTGCATTTTATCCATTTATTAATAATGAAAAAGAGCACATATACTCTCTATTGAAAAGATAAAATTCCAAAAAAAATATAATATTTTTTAAAATCCAAAAAAAATATATGTAATATATTTTGATATTTATTGAGTATAAAAAACACAAAAATAGAAAAAGAAAATGATAAAAATCATAAAGCTCCAAAAATCCAACAAAAAGTATAAAAATTCTACAAAAACACCAAAAATATGTTTTTTTCTATTTTATAATTATCTATATATTGTTATTTACATATTCAAATTAATTTAGGTAATTTTGGGATTTATATATTTTTTAAAAACCCAAATTAATTTCAGCCTATTTATTTAATCCCTTATATGGGATATTTTTGAGTATAAAAATACATAAAATTAGCAAACATTCTAGAAAAATAAAAAAATAGAAAGATATAAAAATCACAAAAACTTCAATTTTACTGTATTTCATAAATAGTTACAAATTTATGTACTTGTAGTATTTATATATAATTTATATTGTATTCATACATATACATATACATATAATATTTAAAAGAAAAAGAAAAAGAAAACACAAAGAAAATACAAAATTACAAAACCAACAATAAAATAATAAAATATAAATTAAAAACTTACAAAAACAATAATTGGAGAAGAGATAGAAGACAGAATTTTTGTGTGCATCTATGTTGCCTCCTTCCGTTTGCTCCCAGTGTTCGACCTCTACACAGGCTAACACCTATACACATATGCATATAGAGTTATAATAAATTTTAACTCCATATTTTTGTTATTCATTGCTTTATTAATTATTGTAAGTTAATTGTTGATTAAAGTTCGATTTTGTTGAGTGGTTACATCAACGACACTAATTGAGTTTGATTAGCGGACCCTTGCAAAATCCCTCTTTATCAAATGACGTTGTAGCCGGGGAGCAACGTCGCATAATAGGAGATTATTTGATTTTTGTCTTATATCTCTTGTTCATTCTTTCATTTATTGTTGTAATTATTTATTTATTTATTTATTTATTTATTTTTCCATTATTTGATATTATTGGGAACTGTCTGACATTCTTTCTTGTTTGAATTTGTTGCGAGGGCCCTTGCCGGAAACCTCCACCATGCTTATTTTCCACCCATTCTGACCAAATAACTCCCATGACCCTTCTTTGTCTCATGCTTAACATTCTTGCAGGGTTGGAGGACCAAAGGACTCCCAAGGGAATCGATTTTTGTGAAGAATAGGCACATGGAGCTCGCATCCTTCTTTGACATAGCCTAAGCTCGTCAATGCTCTAGATGTCTCGTGGAGACCATCAGTTGACGTGGGAGACTCCCACAAACGTTCAGAGATATTCGGTGGAGACGGAGAAATCCAGAGGAGCACGTGCTGATCGATCGAAGGTCGCCCCAGGCGACCTTCTTCCCAGTTCTTCCAGACATGCCCAGGACTGTCCAATCAAGGAGGAGCCCCGGATTGTAGCAGAGCCATTGGATGACGCAACACCATCATTGTGTGATCACCCGAGGCGATATAATCTCGAGCGTCGATCCATGAACTGTCATTGGGCGCGGAGAGGATGACACGTGTATTAGTGAAAGGATCTCAATCGTCCGCCCGCGCCTATTATGGGGTAATTTTCATACTCTACTCTGCATTTTATTATTTACATTTTAATCCTATACATAAACTATAACATTGTAAAATAAGTGGATATTTTGCATAACAGATCCAGAACTTTTTAAATTTACAATTACTCTAGTCCATGTCACCTCAAGTGTCGTCCCACGTAAGGTGGTGAAACTGCAAGGATTCCCCTATAAGTTTTGTAAATTAATTATTAGTCCAATAAATTGAAATTCATGTTACATATTTTATAGAAATTGTATGAAGCTCCCTGAACTTTCACATATTTGCATTTTAGTCCCTGTATTTATGTGTCACATGTTGTCCCACATGTTGGTAAAATTTCTTTAATGCCCTGGTGGATTTTAAAATTGTTAAAATGTATAATAAAATTCTAATCACGTTGTATATTTATGCTATTTTTTACAGAGACCTCTGGAATTTATTTTATTTGCATAAATAACCCTACTAGGACATATATTTTTGAATTATCTATCTATCTATTAAAAATATCTAAAGTTCTCCTAAAAATCGACAAAAATATGGATAAATGCTCTATACCTTGTAGATTCATGCCCGTATTTTTATTGGAATTTTTTGCATTTTATTCATTTATTAAAAATGAAAAAGAGCACATATACTCTCTGTTGAAAAGATAAAATTCCAAAAAAAATTATATGTAATATATTTTGATGTTTATTGAGTACAAAAAAACTATAAAAATAGAAAAAGAAACTGATAAAATTATAAAGCTCCAAAATCCAACAAAAAAATATATAAAATCACAAAAACACCAAAAATATGTTTTTTCTATTTTATAATTATCTATATATTATTATTTACATATTAAAATTAATTTAGGTAATTTTGGGATTTATCTATTTTTTAAAAACCCAAATTAATTTCTGCCTATTTATTTAATACCTTATATGGGATATTTTTTACTTTAAAAATACATAAAATTAGCAAACATTCTAGAAAAATAAAAAATGAAAGATATAAAAATCACAAAAACTTCATTTTTACAGTATTTCATATATAGTTACATATTTATGTACTTGTAGTATTTATATATACTTTATATTGTATTCATACATATACTTATACATATAATATTTAAAAGAAAAAGAAAATACAAAGAAAATACAAAATTACAAAACTAAAATAAAATAATAAAATATAAATTAAAAACTTACAAAAACAATAATTGGAGAAGAGATAAAAGACAGAATTTTTGTGTGCATCTATGTTGCCTCCTTCCGTTTGCTCCCAGTGTTCGACCTCTACACAGGCTAACACCTATACACATATGCATGTAGAGTTATAATAAATTTTAACTCCATATTTTTGTTATTCATTGCTTTATTAATTATTGTGAGTTAATTGTTGATTAAAGTTCAGTTTTTTCAGTGGTTACATCAACGACACTAATTGAGTTTGATTAGCGGACCCTTGCAAAATCCCTCTTTATCAAATGACGTCGTAGACGGGGAGCAACGTCGCATAATAAGATATTATTTGATTTTTGTCTTATACATCTTGTTCATTCTTTCATTTATTGTTGTAATTATTTATTTATTTATTTATTTATTCCATTATTTGATATTATTGGGAACTGTCTGACATTCTTTCCTGTTTGAATTTGTTGCGAGGGCCCTTGTCGGAGACCTTCGCCACGCTTATTTTCCACCCATTCTGACCAAATAACTCCCCTGACCCTTCTTTGTCTCACGCTTAAAATTCTAGCAGGGTTGGAGGACCAAAGGACTCCCAGGGGAATCGATTTTTGTGAAGAATAGGCACATGGAGCTCGCATCCTTCTTTTGACATAGCTTAAGCTCGTCAATGCTCTAGATGTCTCGTGGAGACCATTAGTTGACGCGGGAGACTCCCACGAACATTCAGAGATATTCGGTGGAGACGGAGAAATCCGGAGGAGCACGCGCTGATCGATCGAATGCCCCCCCAGGCGACCTTCTTCCCTGTTCTTCCAGACCTGCCCATGACTGTCCAATCAAGGAGGAGCCCCGGATTGTAGCAGAGCCATTGGATGACGCAACACCATCATTGTGTGATCACCCGAGGTGATATAATCTCGAGCGTCGATCCATGAACTGTAATTGGGCGCGGAGAGGATGACACGTGTATTAGTGAAAGGATCTCAATCGTCTGCTCGCGCCTATTATGGGGTAATTTTCATACTCTACCCTACATTTTATTATTTACATTTTAATCCTATACATAAACTATAACATTGTAAAATAAGTGGATATTTGCATAACAGATCCTGAACTTTTTAAATTTACAATTATGTCTAGTCCATGTCACCTCACGTGTCGTCCCACGTAAGGTGATGAAACTGCAAGGATTCCCCTATAAGTTTTGTAAATTAATTTTTAGTCCAATAAATTGAAATTCATGTTACATATTTTTGTAGAAATTGTATGAAGCTCCCTGAACTTTCACATATTTGCATTTTAGTCCATGTCTTTATGCGTCACATGTTGTCCCACATGTTGGTAAAATTTCTTTGATGCCCTGGTGGATTTTAAAATTGTTAAAATGTATAATAAAATTCTAATCACGTTGTATATTTATGCTATTTTTGTACAGAGACCTCTGGAATTTATTTTATTTGCAAAAATGCCCCTAAGGGGACATATATTTTTGTACTATCTATCTATCTATTAAAAATACCTAGAGTGCTCATAAAAATCGACAAAAATATGGATAAATGCTCTATACATTGTAGATTCATGCCCATATTTTTCATTGGAATTGTTTTGCATTTTGTCCATTTATTAATAATGGAAAAAGAGCACATATACTCTCTGTTGAAAAGATAAAATTCCAAAAAAAATATAATTTTTTTAAAATCCAAAAAAAAATATATGTAATATATTTTTATATTTATTGAGTACAAAAAAACCATAAAAATAGAAAAAGAAAATGATAAAATCATAAAGCACCAAAATCAACAAAAAAATAAAAATTCTACAAAAACACCAAAAATATGTTTTTTCTATTTTATAATTATCTATATATTGTTACTTACATATTAAAATTAAGTTAGGTAATTTTGGGATTTATCTATTTTTTAAAAACCCAAATTAATTTTAGCTTATTTATTTAATTCCTTATATGGGATATTTTTTACTTTAAAAATACATAAAATTAGCAAACATTCTAGAAAAATAAAAAAATAGAAAGATATAAAAATCACAAAAACTTCATTTTTACTGTATTTCATAAATAGTTACATATTTATGTACTTGTAGTATTTATATATACTTTATATTGTATTCATACATATACATATAAATATAATATTTAAAAGAAAAAGAAAAAGAAAATACAAGGAAACTACAAAATTACAAAACCAAAAAAAATAATAAAATATAAATTAAAAACTTACAAAAACAATAATTGGAGAAGAGATAAAAGACAGAATTTTTGTGTGCATCTATGTTGCCTCCTTCCGTTTGCTCCTAGTGTTCGACCTCTACACAGGCTAACACCTATACACATATGCATGTAGAGTTATAATAAATTTTAACTCCATATTTTTGTTATTCATTGCTTTATTAATTATTGTGAGTTAATTGTTGATTAAAGTTCAGTTTTGTTGAGTGGTTACATCAACGACACTAATTGAGTTTGATTAGCGGACCCTTGCAAAATCCCTCTTCATCAAATGACGTCGTAGCCGGAGAGTGACGTCGCATAATAGGAGATTATTTGATTTTTGTCTTGTATCTCTTGTTCATTCTTTCATTTATTGTTGTAATTATTTATTTATTTATTTATTTATTCATTATTTGATATTATTGGGAACTGCCTGACATTCTTTCTTGTTTGAATTTGTTGCGAGGGACCGCAGCGTGATGGGGGATCTCCTAGGAGGATCTATGAACCCAAGCAAAGTGGAGTTGACTTTCTAACTGAGCCGGCAGGAGAGAGAGGTCAATTAAGACTTGAAAGAATTTTTTAGACAGCTTCTGTGCTTCATTTCATTATGCTTAAAAAATTGTAAATGTATGTAAGAGACTGACACTTGGCATATATTGATTTGGACTCTCTACTCTTCGACTTCCCGAGTTCCAGTGCCCAAGGGATTGTTCCCTTGGAGGCCTCGACGGTTTTGATTGCTTTTTCATTTTTATTTTATTTTTATTATTTTGTGTGAATGATCCTTGGTTTAGGAATTTTTTGCTTATTGATTAAGGTCCGAAGCCCTAATATATTTGCATGTACCTATAGATATGGCTTTGGACTTTGTCAAATAATAATTGTTGGATATTTAGCTTCGAGCCCGCGCACCGTGAGAGACCTCGTACATCGCTAGTAGGACCCATTGTAGCAGGCACAGAGACATCTCCAAGATCGGAATTTAGGGTTTGGTTCTGAATAATCATCATTTGGTGCTTCACGATAATAGCAGTTACTATCCTAGGGTGATTCATTGGCTTGCATCTCATATAGCATAGGTACTCAATTCTGTAATGCATCTCGCATGGAGAGAGCTAGGAAGCACTGTGAGTATTCTTACTTTGCATGCAACATCGTTTTCTGACTTGCATGGCTTTTCCGATCTTCTCCCTCTGATTTTGCTCACCTAGGATGCTAAATAGAAATTGGAAGACCCATTATTTACGTTACGTTACAATCAACAAAAAAATCCTACGTCTAGGGGCCAAAACTGTGAGAATCAAATAGAGAGTTACATTGATGAAATCAAAAACTCAAAAAACAGCGGTGAGGTCCCCCAAGTGCACCGACACTTGAAGAAACAGACCCCGCTAGTGTCTAGGTCTAAATTATTACAATCATAGATTGTTCTCTCAAATAAAAAGACTATTTCTTTTCTTCTCTCCTCCACTTCCTGTGCGGGTCCTCCAAAAAGAAACCAAGTCGTCCTCGAAGCAGTTCCTCGCACAAAAAGAAAATAAGAGAAGGTCATAAAACAATTACAATATAAAGAGACAAATAGCACAAAACTGAAAAATGACTACATAGTCGTGCTCCCCAGCAACAGCTCCATTCTAATGAGCCGAAATCCGATAGGTCGAGATGGATTAATTATGCAATGTGTCGTTGTTCTCAACCACTTGAATCGGTCAATGGAAAAAAATTTATTTAAACCACTTAAAAGATAATAAAACAATAAAAGCAAATATAAGCGGTTTCGTTATTCTATTTACCTGGTATAGCAACCAGGGTCAAACACAAGGAGCACGATTTAAAAACTCAGTAGTTAATTTTCGGAATTAATTTTTAGTAGTGGTTTTTTATTTTTTTTATTTTTTTATTTTCAAAACAAGCACAAATGATAAAACACACGCACCACAGTTTTTTGTATTTTTCAGAATAGTAAAAATGCTTAGGAAATTACAGAGAAAATGTTTTTGTGTTTTATATGTTTTAAAATATTTTTGTTATTTTTTCAATTTTTTTCTGATGTTTTTGTGATTTAAAAAAACAAATAGTGGAAAATAAGGGAAATAATGCACATTCAAGACTAATTTGTAATATAAAATACTTTAAGTGCCCAATACTCCTGGAATTTATTTTTAAGTTAAAGAGCAATTAAATATCTACAAAACAGACCAAGATCGGATTTTTTGAATTTTTCTGTAATTTTCTACAATTTTTATAATTTTTTTCATTTTTCACATTTTTTGAGTTTTATAAAGAGTTAATGCAAGAAAATTGAATAAAAATTAAAATGCAACAAAACACGTTATTTTTTAGGAATTTTTAGGCTAATTTTCGAAATTTTATGAATTTTCTAATTTCAGGCAGACAAAAAGACCCTAAATTTTTATTTTTTAAATATATCAAACATCAACAAAATACTATAAAAATTTTAAATAACGTAGAAGAACATAGAAGGAACATACACAATTTTTTTGAAAAATTTTCGAGAAATTAGAACATTTATTTTGATGAGAAGATCATGCAAATTAAAGTCTGGGTACACAGGGACTAGAATGCATTTTTGGAAAAGTTTTGTACTGAATAGAAAAATATAAACTTACGAGAGCAAAAGTGAAATGTACCCAAATAACACGTGCCACGCATGTGATCTCATAGAGCACAGGGGTCTTTTTGAAAATGTGAAAATCTCATAGGGCTTCAGAGCAATTTGTCCACATTTTTTATTTTTAAAAATTCCCTAGGGTTCCTGGATCCCTTTGTTTCTTCTTCAACAGAGGAGAGGAGGTGGTTGTCGCCGCCACCAACAAGGGGAGGCACCGCCGTGGCTGGCAGTGTTGCTCGCAAATGGGCGGCATGTTGGAGAACGTGCAGGCAGGCGGTGCTGTAGGAGCACAGGCGGTGGGAGGATGCGTGGCCGCGCGCGTGCCCGTGCGGCTGTGCACGAGGGGTCCCGACGGTGTACGCTCGATGGAGGGCAGTTGACGACAAGGGGGGCGGTCACAAAGGTGGCGCTTGTGGAGGAGGCAGTTACAGATGGAGGAGGCGGAGGGGCGTGGGGTGCCGAGGCGACGTTGGAGTAAACGGATGTCGCATAAGGCTGTGGCACACCATGCGGTAGCGAGCGGCGACCCAGGCAGAGGAGTGTGGTGATGAGCTGAAAATCCCCTCCTAAATCCGGGTGAGGTAAAAAACACTCTCGGGTGTTGTGACCGGATCTCGGAGAATCAGACTCGACAAGAAAAATATAAGACCACAAAATCGAAAGATGAAACAAGGAAATCAAATAGCGATCCTCGCTATTTTATTAACCTGGTATAGCGACCAGGGTCGGATCAAGGAGCACGGAATGACCGAGACGGCCTACGAAGTAGTCAAAATCAAAAATAAAGAACAAAAAATTTTTAGTGGATTTTAAAGGTTTTTAAAAAATTTTTTGCGTTTTTAATTATATAGGAAAATATAAGAAAATGTATAAACAAGCAACAACAACAATTTATTTAAGCACTCAAAAATACTCCAAAAATTGAGATAAAATTGTTTTCATGTTTTTTATGTTTTTAAGTGTTTTTGGTAATTTTATGAGAGTTTTATAATTTTTATTTGATTTTCTAAAAATGGAGAAAGAGGAAAACAGTAACTCACTGTGCAGCCAGACTTGAAAGACCATTTGAAAATATATAATTGGTTTATAAAGATATGGAGATAATTTTTATGAAAAATATATACAAAAACTAAGCTACAAAAAAGAGTTTGCATTTTTTGAATTTTATAGAATTTTTAATGATTTTTATAAGATTCTTAGGGTTCTTCAATTTCTATGGGTTTTATAAATCCAAATAAGCCAACAATTGGACAGAAGGTAGAAAACACCAAAACTAACTATCCCTATTTTTTGAATTTTTAGAGAAATTTTTATATTTTTCTTTGTTTTTTAAATTTAAACAGTAACAAAAATACGTGTCTTTGATTTTTTTTAAAATAACAAAAAGCCTTGAAAATGTCCCAAAAAATTAGTTAAATTTTTACACAGTGGCAGGAGCCACGTATCGAAATTTCACTCGATTTGGAGTTTATTTGCTATTTTATCCAACAAATAAATGAGCTACAGCACACAGGGACCTAAATGTAAGAAAACATAGTTTCAGGGGATAGATAATAACACGTGCAAAACCTTAGGGTTAAAAGCATAAAAATCTCAAACAATCAGCACATGCTCAAATTAATTCACGTACAGGGGTATAACTGCAAATATGGAAACTAAAAATTCATTTCATAACATAGCAGAAAACCCAAGCCCATACATGCAAATTGTCCAAAATATCACGTGACGATGCACGGGTTCCACGTAGACAGGGACTAAAATGCAAATAAAGTAAACATAGGGTCCATATGTGCAAATAGTCCAAGAGTGCAAACTTATTCAATTGACTAAACAAAAACTACTAAAAGTTGCAGGGGTACGGGCGTAATTACCCAGCCGAGGGGCGTGAGGGGTGCACGTGAGCGCCAGGTGTCCAGGCATGGTTGGCTGTAGATGCACGATCCTGATGCAACCGCCTGGACGATCCAACGGTGGAGGCGCGATGGCGAACGTGGGAGGAACGTGACCGTTAGATCAGGGATCTAACGGCCTGACATGGCAGAGCACGGACGGTGGAGATGCGAACTGGTGCGGCGGGGCGATCCAACAGCGGACAGAGGTTGAGGAAGAACACCTCCCGGGCAAAGTTCCCCGGCACGCCGAAGACGATCCAGCTGGCTGATGGACGATCGGAAAGGGGGGTCCTCCCTCGCGATGACACTCCGCGTCGGGTGGTGGCCTCCGATGAAGCCTCCAACGTTCGGATCCTCCGGTGAGGGAGGAGCAACCTGGAACAGCTCCGGCGAAGGGGTGGAAGCGTGACCAAGAGGGGTACCTGCTCTTATTCACCTGCAAAACAAAGCTCTCGCTCGGAGGAGCACTCCGGCGGTGGTTATTGGCAAAGGGAAAGGGAAGCGACGTGGGTGAGCGGGGGAAGGCTCCGGCGGAGGCAACGGAAGGAACCCCACTTGATCTTGGCTCGGGTAGCCAAGATCGAGGTGATCAGATCGTGAGAGAAGGGTGACGATGAGTCGGAGATGGGATCGATACGAGTAGGATGGGTTGGCGGAGCTCCGGCTACTAGGACGGAGAGGGCGGAGCTGAGATACAAAAATCGGAAATGGACGGTGTAAATGGGTCTAACAGATCTCCCTAGCGGTTGTAGTCGATTGTGCTGGAGCTGACGGAGCTCCTGGGGTCTTTGCCTCGATGGATCGTTGGGGCCAGAGGCTCGAGCTCGCTCGGCGGCGGAGCACGGCGGCGAAACCACCGGATCAGTGGCTGCTGCCCACGAAACCTCGCTGCGACACTCGCCTCCGATAGCTGTCACTCTAGGGAGAGGAATGGAGCTCCTGGGAGACGAAGGTGATAGTCAAAGATGCGTGAAAGTGCGGTCGGGGCTGGGACTTTATACAAGTGATGGTCCGGCAAGAAGGAGTCGGGCATGGCGCTATGGTGCATGGATCCCTAGAATCATCCCTGGGCGAGGGTCTTAGATAAGGCATCTGTAAATGGAGCCCGAGGTTTTGGAAAAAGGGAGGCGGATCGAAGTAGGAAAATGGGAGAAGTCGGGTCAAAAACCTGATCCGCTTGGAAGGAGGTCCGCGGGGGAGAGTTGACCGGGGGTCAACAATCCCCCGTGGACCAATGTGATAATTCCATTTTTTTATTCTTTGTAAATTCATTTAAAATTAGTAAATGATTTTATTTAAAAAAAGTTTGAACATGAAAAATGTTTATTATTTGTCAAATTTTTTTTAGAGATTTTTATTTATTTTTTTGAAAAATAAATAATGTATTTACATTATATTATTAATATATGTAGGTATATTTACATATATATTTTTTATTTTTATTTTCAATTGTTTATTTTTGTACAATTATTCCAATTTTATATTTTATTTATTTACAACATAAAATTTGGAATAAAAAGGTATTTTTATTTTATTTTTATGATTTATTTACATGAGTTAAATAAATAACGTACATGGTATATATACATGGTGGAAAATGAATTTTATTCTTTTTCTTTTTATTTCTATTTTCTAATTTTTATTTTATTTTTATAAATATGTATAAAATGTGAGAAACACTTCTTATTTTTATTTTGAGGAAAATAAGATTATTTATATACATAGATTTATGTACAAGTATGATTGACCTTATCTCTCTTTACTTGGTTTCTTTTGCGGTCAGGCCCATGCTGGGCCTTTCCCTTGGGATTAGGTCACTCAATATTTATTCTAAATATTTCCCTCTTTTTCTTTTGTTTTTTTATTCCTTTATTTTCACACAAAAACATGCTAATTATGCATATTTACATGATGCATGTGTTTTGATAACTTATGATATTTACACATATTTACATGGAAATTTGCTGAGGTTTCTAGCTAAACTAAAGGAATAAAGAGTGATGAATGGGGATTCATCACCCCCCTATACTTTACTTTTGTTAGTCCCTTAGCAAACACTTATTTGAAAAAGAAGTGCAAAAGAGAAAGAAAAAGAAAAAGAGAGGAAATCAAGGTTGATTATTAAACTTTCCTTCATTAAATTGAAATATGGAGCTCGGTTAGACCTTTGGATTATTAATTTGTTGGAACCTTATTTGGACTTAAGCTTAAAACTTAACAGCCTCTAAGTTCCACCAATCTATGGTCAAGACTCCTCAATAAACCAGATCAGAACAAGTCTACATACACAAACTCTAATGACCATGAATCTTTCCTTGTACTGTGTAAGTGATATGTAGCTCCCCACCTCAGAAGTAATAAAGAAACAACCTCCCTCAACCCGGTAACTCTAATGCCTCGGTCTAGCAACTCTTTCCTTGAGAAGCGGGGTATTCCCTTCTAAGTTCAAGTGCAACCAGCTCAAGAAGAGGGGGAAGAAGAGAATGGACCATGACCAGTGTAGCCATGTATCCTTGAGAGCTCTAACCAGTGTAGCTGAGTCTCCCGCTGCAAGCTTCATGAGATGGTCATGTATAACATAAGCTTTGCTTTATTTGACTGTATACACTCTAGCGGGATTATTAAATTTTCAATCCGACCCACCACTTTTTTGGAGTTCTTTTCTTTTTGCACACGTTTTTTTTCATGTGCATCTGTACAACATATCTACATGGTGCAGCATATATACAAGGAGTTTTTCCTCTTGAGCCAGTAGACTATCCCTCTTTTGAAGCTTTATTGCAACCCACAACTCCTGTCTTTAGACTTCATAACCACCAGACCAAGTTGAGACGCACTTCCTTCACTATAAGAAGAAGAGAGGTTCCACCTAGAAGTACTACCTCATATGCTACCCCAAGCCAAAGGAAACTGCCTCCTCACCACCTCATCCGTGGAGAGCTATGTGTAAAATGCTGGTGCAAGTAAAGCCATTGACTCTGAGAGTCATGCGTGTGTTGTTAAGTTCTCTACTTAGGCTTATCAAGATGACATATGCTCATGGCTGGACTCAAAGAATTAAGTCCCAATGGACCTGAAAAGTCTCAATCCTAAGCCCTATAAGGTTCCTCTTAAAATTAGGTGGATTAAGGTCTTAACCAAGCTCCATTTTCCAATCTAATTCCAAGCCAGTTTAAATGTCAACTATGATTTGGAAAAACTGTGCAAGTATTTACAAAGATGCAATTTTACAAATATTTACACATGTGCAAAATTTTTGAAAAATGTTTGAAAACATGGATGTATGCATGAATGCGAAGTTTTGAAAAATATTTACAAAAATTTACACAAGGTTTTTGCAAACATTTTGTTTTTCAGACATTTTACAAAAATTTTGTACAATATACATAATTTTCATATGAAAATATTTACAAATTATTTACACAAAAAGATTTTACAATCATTTGTACAAAAATACTTTTAGCCATTTTTATATACAAGGGAAATTTCTAAATTTTTATGGATTTTTAACACACTCACACAAAGTACGAGTTATGGCTAAAGTATATATGAAATATATACGACACCCCCCTATACTTAGCTCGAACGATGTCCTCAGAGTGATCAAGAGCGACGAAGAAGACATAACTCGTGCTTAGTATAGGGAAGTGAAAAGGAATGGTACGTACAAAGACGAATCAAAGAATAGAATGAAGAGGACTCGGTGTTTCCCCCTATACTTAGGATCAAGTAATCCTAAGTATAGCAAGCTGTACATGAAGGGAAATCCGAGTGGAAGGATGTACAGGGTCTACCCCACCTATACTTAGGGTGAAATATCCCTAAGTATAGGCAGCAAAACAGAGGTAGAAGGAGACGAAGAAGACCAATATATACAAGATGGAGAACATCACTCCCCCTACACTTAGGGTAAAGGATCCTTATGTATAGGCAATAACAAGAGTAATGAAACAGAACGATATGAACAACTCGGTGTTTCCACCCCCCCTATACTTAGGATGAGGTATATCCTAAGTATAGCAAAGATAATACTATACGAGACCTGGGGTGAAAACAAATACGGAAGAAAGAATGATCAAACCAAGACAAAACACATATATACAAAAGGGTACAATGTTGAGGTGCCTCTCAACAAGGCTAGATTTTACGCCCCCAGCTGGGCGTAAAGGCTAGGATAACACTGTGTCAAGGTTCAGGACGGCACCTGTAAGGCGAATGTCGTACTGTCGTCGCAGTCGTGGTGGATGAACTACGACAAAATCAACAATGTAAGAAATGACACCCAGGTATGCAATCAGGTGGGTGTCTGCTACCGGCCAGGGATATGGGAATAATGATTCAGGATCCGGTAGCACAAAAGAAATCGTCGGCTCAGGATCAGACTGGAATGGAAGTATAGAGCCAAAGAAATCAAACGTGGAGAAGGATGGACCAGTCATAGAATCCTCCACGTCGATCAGTGTCTCAAAAAGGTGTGGAACATGAAGATCAGGAGACTCTCTAAGAAAACTGATATCTGATGCATATAGTAGAGACAAATCAGATAGATCATCGAATATCTCAAGGAGCGGCTCATCCTCGCGAGGGTCGTCGAGGTGAGAAGACTCAGAATCAGAGTGATCGGAAGACTCGGTTTCGTGATCCGCCAGATCGGATACACTCTCAGAAGGTGAAACCGAGTACTCATCATGTGTGGCATTCTCCCGCAGATAACCCTCGGGGAAGAATGCAAAATCATTGGTGAGAAATAGAGGATCAGGATCTATCAGGGCATCTGTGCTGCTGTCAAGCACCCACTCGGTGCACCAGGCTGCATCATCATCTGAAGTCTAGCTCTCGGCAATCTGGAAGTAGGAGAAGGTACTGGTCATCCTCGCAGAAGCTGGTAATGTGACTGCGGCTGATCCTCGCTCTACGGCAATGCTGGCTGGCATCTGGTCCTCAGAAAATGTATCTGTCTCATCAAGGTGGAGGACAAAAGGCTCAAATACGGGACTCTCTATGTCTGACCTCTCAAAGTGGTGTCCCATATCAAGTTGTGGCTGCTGGGCTGAGTCAGGGTATATGTCTGACTTCGAGAAGTGTCGCTGTAGAAAAGAAGCTGAATCATCCGGTGATGGACTCTGAACTGACTGGATCGCTGGTTGTAGTAGCTGGGGTTCCTCCGTGTCTTGGAGTATCAGAAGATCTGATATCCAAGAATCGCCAACTGAAAACTCTGGGGCTGACTCGAACTCTAGCTGGAAAACCAACCGGAACTCGAGTAGACTCTGGGTCATAACCTCCACTGTAGCAGTCATGTCCTCTGTACTCTGTGGTGCTACAGAATCCAAGTCCTCGGGCTGCTGTGTAGAAACTGTATCCTCATGTAGTGCGACACACCCCACTGGTACTGCAACATCCTCATGTGTTGTCCCGACTACAGCATCTCGTGAAGATGGTCTCTATGAAAGAAACCTCGAGATGATATCCAGTAAGTCAATGTTGGAATTGTGGTATGAACCGCCACATGAGGTAATCACCAATGCTAACTGCTCCGTGGTCATCCCCCGCATGGAGATCTCAATAAGGTCAGTCAGTGAAAGTCCATGCTCGGGAAATCTCCTCAAGAGGTCAAGAAACCTCGGTCATGCCTCATGCAGTGGCTCCTGGGGGTCTACTGAAAACTCTGTGATCAATGACCGCATCATCTCTGCTCTACGCTGGGGAAAGTATCTCAGTAGAAACTCAAACCGTCAGTCTCCCCACGTAGTGAATCTCCTTCCCAATCGTCGGTGCCATCGCATGGATCTATCCTGAAGTGTGAATGGGAAGGTCTTCAGCATCAGCTCCTCTGCAGTGATGTATGAATAGATCTGTGTCCTGCAAAACTCCTCGAACTCAAATAGGTGAAGATAGGTCTCCTCATGCACCTCTTCTGAGAATGTCGGCAATCTCTGAATAAACTCCAAATCCAAAATGAATGGACCTAATGTAGAAGCTGACTGAGCTCCATGTCCTATCTGATCATTCATCATGCTGGCATAGGAGGCATCTGATACTCGCGTCTGCTCTCTATGATCGTGTGCAAAGTGCACTATCAACTCAGCAATGGTATCGTTTGGGCCTCGCATCTGCTCAATCTGATCTCTACGGACGTCTAGCACAGCATGCACAGAAGAATGAAAGGGATGGGAAGGAGGGAACGGGAGGTCGGTCGGAGATCCAACCTTCCTCGAAGGTGGACTAGACTGATGGTCAGAGGATGGAGAAGCCATAAGAGTCGGCAAGAACTGAGGAAGGTCCATCATCCAAGGATACAGAGAAGGAAGAGAACTGAAGGGAGGGTGGGAGGGAGAAAGATAGATGACTAGAGGAGAAGATAGATGAAGAAGAGAACGGATGGGATCTGAAAACACAAACAAGATCGGTCAAGCAAAACCCCAAATTCACCTACGCACTCAGAGCTAATGACCGTAAGAGATCGGTCTTTTATCTTGTCAGTTTTATTTAGGTGATAAATTCAGTCTTTTAGAGCGATTAAGCGAGTTGATAGGGATCCAATACTCCTAACAGATTGTCCCGTATAAAAGGCTGGTAGTCTGATCAGGGCTCGGATGTGGCTCTAGCCTAGTGTGCGGGTCACTCTCTCGCGCATCCAAACCAGACATTGAGGGGGTTGCTCTCCCCAAGACAAATTTTAGGTGAGGTGTCTTTTATGGTCGAGTGTGTTTAGCAATCCCAATTTTATAGTTTTTCTTTTTTTAGGTATTTTTCAAAGCAAGCAACGCCTAATGAAATTTTTGATTCTCCTGATTATTTTAAGTGCGAAAACCGGGGGAGAAGACGAAAAAGCTGATGCGTGGAAATCAATGATGCATGCAGAGTAAGAAATGCGTACCTGACTCCAGCAGTCTACATGCAGAGTGATCCGCGCATAAAATAAAGACAGAATATAAACTACCTATATGATGCACGAGAATCCGGCCCTAGACAAAGCAATTTCTACACGTAAGCACAGTAGCCGGGTACTCAAGCCTAAGTCCGGAGTCCTATCTTGGGAGCCACTCGGTGTCCGCCACAACGGATCCTGCACGCGCTGTATGTGACTCCTCAAGGCACGTAGACTAGAGCCTAAGTAATCCGACTTTTTCTTTGTGATTTAATTAATTAAGTTCAATTATCAATCTATAGGTACAGGCAGATAATTAGGGATTTGGTCTTAATTAATTGTCACAATCACAGAAAATCCTAAGCTAGGGCTAAAACCGCGTAAATCAAATAAGCAGTAAATAAGCGGTCGGAAATCAAAACCGGCGAAAACCGCGGTGTTGTCCCCCGAGCACACCGGTGCTCGGCAAAACAGACCCCGATATCATCCAAGTGTCCAAGTGTCTGTCCCCGTATTATTACAAATTAATATTTCTGCAAAAAGTAAACTACGCTAATCTACGATTATTTCGCAGCTATTCCACGGCTCCCGCATTTCGTCTCTCCTCATCGTGCTCTCTTGCAGCTTCGTAAAGAAGGAAGCCGCCTCCGAATCCCACGGTTGCTTCGGCTTTTGAAAAAGCCGCCTCGGTCCTCGGGCCCTCGCAAGAAAGCAAAACGGAAGTGTGTCAGTCCAAAAAAATATATAAACAATTCCAAACATATACAAATATCTACAGAAAAGCCGTGGAAACGAAAACCGCGAAAAATCGAAAAAGACTACTAAGCCGTGCTTCACGGCAACGGCACCATTTTGATGAGCTGAAAATCCCCTCCTAAATCCTGGTGAGGTAAAAATCACTCTCGGGTCGTTGCGACCCGAATCTCGAAGAATCGGACTCAACAAGAAAAATATAAGATCACCAAATCGGAAGATGAAACAAGGAAATCAAATAGCGGTCCTCGCTATTTTATTAACCTGGTATAGCGACCAGGGTCGGACTCAAGGAGCACGGGATGGCTGAGACGGCCTACGAAGTAGTCAAAATCGAAAATAAAGAATAAAATATTTTTGGTGGATTTTAAGATTTCTAAATTTTTTGTGTTTTTAATTATATAGAAAAATATAAGAAAATGTATAAACAAGCAACAACAATAATTTATTTAAGCACTCAAAAATACTCCAAAAATTTAGATAAAACTATTTTTATGTTTTTAAGTGTTTTTGATAATTTTATTAGAGTTTTATAATTTTTATTTGATTTTCTAAAAATGGAGAAAGAGGAAAACAATAACTCACTGTGCAGCCAGACTTGAAAGACCAATTAAAAATATATAATTGGTCTATAAAGGTCTGGATACAATTTTTATGAAAAATATATACAAAAATTGAGCTACAGAAAAAAAGTTTGCATTTTTTGAATTTTATAGAATTTTTAATGATTTTTATAAGATTTTTAGAGTTTTTCAATTTTTATGGGTTTTATAAAAACAAATAAGCCAAAAATTGGATAGAAGGTAGAAAACACCAAAACTAACAATCCCTATTACTTTTAGAATTTTTAGAGAAGTTTTTATATTTTTCTTTGATTTTTCAATTCAAACAGTAACACAAATAAGTGCTTTTTATTTTTTTAAAATAACAAAAAGCCTAAAAAATATCCCAAAAAATTAGTGAAATTTTTACACAGTGACAGGAGCCACGTATCCAAATTTCACTCGATTTGGAGTTTATTTGCTATTTTATCCAACAAATAAAAGAGCTACAGCACATAGGGACCTAAATGTAAGAAAACATAGTTTCAGGGGCTAGATAATAACACGTGCGAAAACCTTAGGGTTAAAAGCACAAAAATCCCAAACAATCAACATATGCTCAAATTAATTCATGCACAGGGGTATAACTGCAAATATGGAAACTAAAAATTCATTTCATAACATAGCAGAAAACCCAAGCCCATACATGCAAATTGTCCAAAATATCACATGACGATGCACGTGTTCCACGTAGACAGGGACTAAAATGCAAATAAAGTAAACATAGGGTCCATATGTGCAAATAGTCCAAGAGTGCAAACTTATTCAATAGACTAAACAAAAACTACTAAAAGTTATAGGGGTATGGGCGCAATTACCCAGCCGAGGAGCGTGAGGGGTGCACGAGAGCGCCAGGTGTTGAGGCATGGTTGGTTGCTGATGCACGATCCTGATGCAGCCGCGTGGACGATCCAACGGTGGAGGCGCGATGGCGAATGTGGGAGGAACGTGACCGTTAGATCAGGGATCTAACAACCTGACATGGCAGAGCACGGACGGTGGAGATGCAAACTGGTCCGGCAGGGCGATCCAACGACGGACAGAGGTTGAGGAAGAACACCTCCCAGGCGAAGTTCCCCGGTACGCCGGAGACGATCCAGCTGGTCGATGGATGATCGGAAAGGGGGTCCTCCTCGCGATGACACTCCGCGTCGGGTGATGGCCTCCGATGAAGCCTCCAACGGTCGGATCCTCTGGCGAGGGAGGAGCAACCTGGAGCAGCTCCGACGAAGGGGTGGAAGCGCGACAAAGGGGGGTACATGCTCTTATTCACCTGCAAAACAAAGCTCTCACTCGGAGGAGCACTCCGGCGGGGGTTATTGGCAAAAAGGGAAAGGGAAGCGACGTGGGTGAGCGAGGGAAGGCTCCGGCGGAGGCGGCGGAAGGAACCCCACTCGATCTTGGCTCGGGTAGCCAAGATTGAGGTGATCAGATCGTGAGAGCAGGGTGACGATGAGTCGGAGATGGGATCGGTACGAGTAGGATGGACTGGCGAAGCTCCGGCCACTATGGCGGAGCGGGCAGAGCTGAGATACAAAAATCAGAAATGGACGGTGTAAATGGGTCTAACGGGTCTACCTAGCGGTTGTAGTCGATTGCGCTGGAGCTGACGGAGCTCCTGGGGTCTTTTCCTAAATGGCTCGTCGGGGCCAGAGTCTCGAGCTCGCTTGGCGACGGAGCACGGCGGCGAAACCACTGGATCAGTGGTTGCTTCCCACAAAACCTCACTGCGGCACTCGCCTCCGATAGCTGTCACTCTAGGGAGAGGAATGGAGCTCCTGGGAGACGAAGGTGATAGCCAAAGATGCATGAAAGTGCGGCCGGAGCTGGGACTTTAAACAAGTGAGGGTCCGGCAAGAAGGAGTCGGGCATGGCGCTATGGTGCACGGATCCCTAAAATCATCCCCGGGCGAGGGTTTCGGATGAAGCATCTGTAAATGGAGCCCGGGGTTTTGGAAAAAGGGAGGCGGATCGAAGTGGGAAAAATGGGAGAAGTCGGGTCAAAAACCCGATCCGCCTGGAAGGAGGTCCGCCGGGGAGAGTTGACCGAGGGTCAACAATCCCCCATGGACCAATGGGATAATTCCATTTTTTATTCTTTGTAATTTCATTTAAAATTAGTAAATGATTTTATTTTAAAAAGTTTGAACATGAAAAATGTTTATTATTTTTCAAATTATTTTTTAGAGATTTTTATTTATTTTTTTGAAAAATAAATAACGTATTTACATTATATTATTAATATATGTAGGTATATTTACATATGTATTTTTTATTTTTATTGTAAATTTTTTATATTTGTATAATTATTCTAATTTTATATTTTATTTATTTACAACATAAAATTTGGAATAAAAAGGTATTTTTATTTTATTTTTATGATTTATTTACATGAGTTAAATAAATAAGTTTATATACATATGTACATGGTATATATACAAGGCAGAAAATGAATTTTATTCTTTTTATTTTATTTCTATTTTTGTGATTTTTATTTTATTTTTATAGATATGTACAAAATGTGAGAAACACTTCTTATTTTTATTTTGAGGAAAATAAGATTATTTATATACATAGATGTATGTACAAGAATGATTGACCTTATCTCTCTCTACTTGTTTTCTTTTGCGGTCAGGCCCATGTGGGCCCTTCCCTTGGGATTAGGTCACTCAATATTTATTCTAAATATTTCCCTATTTTTCTTGTGTTTCTTTATTCCTTTATTTTCACACAAAAACATGCTAATTATGCATATCTACATGATGCATGTGTTTTGATAACTTATGATATTTACATATATTTACATGGCAAGGTTTCTAGCTAAACTAAAGGAATAAAGAGTGATGAATGGGGATTCATTACGTGGTGAGAAGATGACGGGCGGCGCACGGACGTGCACCGCGCGCTGGACGAAGGCACGGCGACGACCGGCGGTCGCAGCCGAGGGGGCTCCTGCGCAGAGGCACGGCCTGTTGTCTTGATTTTCTTGTTTTTTGTTTTTTTATTTTTACAAAAATTGTAAGCAGCAATAAAAAATTATATATATATATAACACAAACTATAAATGGGAATTGAATAATTTTTTTATTTTTTTATTTACTTTTTTTACTTTTTCTTGCGAAACAAATGTTGGGAATAAACAACTACATTATTGTTTTTAATAGTTTTGTTTATTTATAAACAAAAGAGATGCGTGAATGGTTCCGGATCGTGGCGAGACGAAAGAGAGATCCGTGAATCAGGCCACCATGCGTGACCGGAGGTGGGAGATTGCATGAGATGGAACGTAAAGATGGAGGGATACGAAAATGAGATGAATAATCGATATCGGATGTGGATCAAAGAGTGATGGATCTTTTTGTGTTTTTAAGCTTTAAAGACTAATCAAATGGGAGCAAAAACTAGACCTACGATTTACCTAGGAAAAACGACAGGAAATAAAAGTAGATCTCACCTCGGGGTCGGAAATGGCTTGATGACCTCGACGAAGGCCGACACGCTGTCACCGGATGGCTCGGAGGCTGGGCACCCCTATTCAACATGATGGCTCTCGGAGATCGGGCTCCTCTCCACCAAAGATCAATCAAGAGGAAATGAGGGAGGAAGAGTCCATTAAAAAGATGAAGGAAATCAAAAAGGAAAATATCTACAAATGATGAAGGTTTTTATTAGTGAAATTAATAAAATAATTAAATTAATTAATTAATTGCAAAATTCGGAACTAAATAAATTAAATAATTTATGGAAATCAATTATCCACCTTATTGGTGCCCATTGAAGTATGGAATCAAATATTATATACATGGTATGTTATAAAATCAAATAATAAGTTAAATAATTAAATCTAAATACAATTTTTGTAATGAAATTAAATGAAATTAATTAATTGATGTGAGAATTATTTTTTTGGTGATTTTTATGTAAGGAAGTTAGTTGTATACAAATATTATATTATGTATAATACGATATACACATATACAAATAAGGAAATAATTTGTAAAACACATTTTTAAAATTTTATTATTTATATTTTTGCTTTTTATTTTTAACGAAAATAATATTTACAAATATGTAAATTATGTATATAAAAATAAATATGAATAAATATGTACAATAAATAATGGTGAAACTGCACAAAACACCTCAGAAAATCGACTCTTTAACCGTAACTCCAAAAACTATTAAATCACAGCCATTTGAAAGATAATTTAATTTAGAGTATAATGGAAGTGAGTTTGTTTCAATTTGAGTTCGTATGGAGCCGAAATTGATATCTCAATTGTCACTTTGCGACTTTTCTGAGTGACACTATTAGTAATATGTACATTGTTTTACTTTGAAATATTTTTATTATTTACAACATATTTTTATTTACAACTTTTGTTTACAAAAATAATTAATTTGAGGTCAAATTATGTACAAATAAAATAATGTAAGTTTTATACAAATATACAGGGAAAATATTTGCATAATATTTTTAGATTTTTGACAGAAGACCCTATCTCCCCCTACTTTATTCTTGGTCGATCAGGTCAAGTATTGACCTTCTCTCAAGGTTCGGGTCAGTCTGTACTTATTGGATAAACACATCCTTTCTTTTCTTTTCCTTTTCTTCTTTATTCTTTTATTTTGAATGGAAAAGGTTTTAAAAATGCATATTTAACAAATGCATGCAAAATGATAATTTCATGAAATTAATGGGTATTTACATGTGTTTGACTAAAGAAATGAAGCTAAAATAAAAGAATAAAGGCGATGAGTCATGGATTCATCAGCATGTCATCTTGAAAAGGGAATGGAGGTTGACCTTGTTGAGGTGGATGTGATCAAGAAACTTGATCCACCAACAAAAATTAAATCTGTGAGATCATTACTAGAGCATGTTGGATTTTATAGACATTTTATTCGGGATTTTTCTAAGATTGCCTGACCTCTGATTGAGCTCTTTGGAAAGGACATCAAGTTATTTGTAGATCGCAAGTGTCTTGAGGCCTTTGAGCTCCTTACGTAGAAGATTTGTGACTCGCTGATTCTGTAGGCTCCTGATTGGCCTCTTCCCTTTGAGATCATGACTAACGCTTCGGATTTTGCTATAGGAGTCGTATTGGGCAGCAAGGTTTATTTTACCTCTACTACTTATCAATGATTATACCTATCCCCATTTCTCTCTGTGATTTGACCCCTAATACTTGTCACTGTACATCTATTTGTAGGGTAAAATAAATTTCACCACGCGCCTCATTTATTATTTTATAGTACTCGGTGGGATGATTGTTGTCCTGGCTGATCGGTGAAGTCGAGCACTGTGAGAGCTGTCAATACAACAATTTCCAGATTCGATTTGTCTGACATAACAAGCTCCTCCAAGACCATGCATTAGGAACCCCTCCAATCGATGAACAAATGGCACCGGTGCCAGGGGAAATGTAAGATAGGATAGTACATATATCTCTGTTTGTTTTCCTGTCTTTTATTCTTTTTATAAATAATTGTTTATCTTTTTTTGATCAATTTCTTTGTTGACATCACTACGAGAGACTGCAAAGCGAAGGTGGCTTTCTTATGAAGGCCGGTGCACCGAGCTACGTGGAGATCAACTCTTTCTTTATGAGCTGATTGGAGAGAGTTAGAAGGAGATACAGAGAGAGATAGAGAAGTTTAGCATAATTCTTTTATTTTCTTTTATGAGAGAGACCATTTAATTTGTAATAATATAGGTACACTCATTTTTGGACACTCAAACTCTTGTGGGCCTATTTTCATCACTTTCTATACTTTTACACATGGATAAGTGCGCGAATCTCGTGCGTTGGATCATGCCTATTATGGGGTAATTTACTCTACTCATGTATATTAATTTTTAAACTTTAATATTTTGGTGAAACTATAAGAAACCCATGGAACTTTACGTGTATTGCAAATTGGTCCTGGTCACGTCACCTCACATGTCGTCCCATGTGAGGTGACATTCTACAGCTAGGCCCTTTCTCCTTATTGTATTTCATTTTAATATTAAAATTTTCATTTATAGTTATATAGTTTTGGAGGAAATTGCAGAAAGGATCTTGCACTTAATTTTAATTACATAAATGCCCTTTTCATGACCTTAATTTTTGTGCATGTTTTTTTATTTATTACAATTATCATCAGTGCTTCAAAAAATCTCAAAAAATAGGATTAAGTGCATGCTTTCCCAAAGATTCACGATATATTTTTATTTTAATTCAAGGCAATTGTATTTATTTATTAAAAATCAAAAGAGCACATTTTTGCCCATGTTTAATTTATAAAATACCAAAAAATATAAAACCTTTTTGAAAAATTCCAAAGAAATATATTTTCTATTTATCTATTTATTTTACACCTCTAGAACCTAAAACCCTAAACATAGAAAAAGAAAGCTCGTAAAAAATTAAAAATCTCCAAAATTTATTATAAAATCCATAAAATACTATAAAAATCCAAAATACTAATTTCTCTCTCTGAATTTTCTTTTTATTATATATTAATTAAAAGTAGTTTTAGAAAATTTTGAATTTATTTCCTATTTTTAAATTTCCAAAATAATTCGACCTATTTATTTAATCCCTGATTTGGGATATTTTTACTTTAAAAAGCATAAAAATTAGAAAAATTACCTAAAAACAAAAAAATAATTAAAACCAAAAAATATTTTATCTTATGTTTTTTTATTTTATTATTATTTATCTATATATTACCTTTATTGTATTTATGGCCTTATATACTACATATATATCTTTTATATCTTTTATAAAAAAGAAATTTGAAACTTAGAAAATATAAAAGAAAACTAAAAATTATATAATTAAAAATAATTAAAATATTAAATTTAAAATTCCATAAAAATACAAAATAAAAAATCTAAAAAAATCATAGACAAGAAAAACATGCATGTTTGCACATTTATTTGCCCAATCTACTGCTTGCTGCATGTGTTTGACACTCTACATACATGCACCTATACACATCCATTGTAGAGTTATAATACATTTGAACTCCGCATTTTTTGCTTTCCATTACTTTATATATGGTTTGGGTTAATTGTTGAATTTAACAAGGTTTTTGAGCGGACATCTCAATAATTGTAGTTTTGCCATGTGAGACTATGTAATCCTTAAAAATCTCATTATTCAATTGACCTAAGGTCAACAGAAAACTCGTCCTGGTTGGGCCACATCCTCTGTTAGAGGACAAACATGAAATAAAAGATTAAATAAATCGAGTGAAAATAATAACGAATTATTTACTTTGTGATTAAACCACAAAAATATTTATTATTTTATGTAGTATTTTATTATGATTTTTCTTTATTTTTAAAATTTATTAGGTGTTAATTTTACATGTATAATTATAAGTATATTTACTATATATAGTTGATTTACTTTTATTATGTATTTTAGATTTTTTATTTTATATACTTATTGTATATATTTATAATTAATTTAATTACACATTTAGGAAGTTTTATTGTATTTTTTTGAGTTTAATTATGTACTTAAATAATTATGTGCATTTATTATATAGGTATATCCATGTATAATTCATCTATATATTTTAGTATACTTAAAAATTTTGAATTATTTTATTTTATCTTAGTTATGCACATGTATTTTAATTAATATTAATTATAAAAATATAAGGAATTGAATAATAAAGAAAGAAATATATTGATTATTTTATACAAGTATATTGCATAATAAGGACCCAAAATCTAACTTTTGCGTCTTAATTTCAGATTGAATGAAACCATCTTTATTAAATAGGTAATTTAATTTTATGAACAATAAAGCAGAGTTTGGTGAATTTTGAGCTTGTATGGAGAAGATATGGATTTGGAAAGTTCTATTTGTGGCTTTTTATTCTGAGTGTCTAGGCACACTATGCATTATTTTTAAATGAAATAAATTTTGTATTTTCTTTGCATTTTCTTTTACAAGTTTCATGTTGAAAGTTTATTAAATTGAGGTATAAATAATAAAGAATAAAAAAGGTCTCAAAATTCAATTATCGGGAAATAAAAATTAGGGTTTTTACGTTGTTTTTTGCTCTTATATCCCCCTACTTTATTCTTTGCCGACCAAGTCAATTCTTGACTTAGTCTCAGGGTTTAGGGTCTTTCAATACCTTTGTTATTTCATTTATTTTTCTTTTTTTATTCTTTTATTTAGGCATTAAATACAGTATATTATACAATATTTATAATATTAATAATGACTGTTATTTTGTATTAAGTAATGCTATATGCATACATTTAACTAGGGATTTAAGGCCAAAATGAAAGAATAAAGGTAATGAAATGGAGATTCATCAAAGGGTAGATACAATGATTGCGGGATCCAACTTGTCGAACACTGCCGGGTCCTCCAAGACCGGACATTAGACACCTTTCTCCAATCAATTAAACAGTCGAGTTGTGTATCTTCTCTATATGGAACTATCTTCATTAGATAGATAATTTAATTTAATTCTACAATCAATTTTGAGCTTGTATGGAGAAGATATTGGTCTGTGAAGTTCGATTTACAGCTTTTTCATCGGTGTGGCTCAGTTGCACAGTGTATTATTTTTGTGTGCAAGTTTTATGTTGATCATTTTACTATTTGAGGTATATAAAATGGAGAATAAAATCAAGGGGAAAATGACTATTTTTAAAAGTGAAAAATATGATTTTGTATGCAGTATATGGCCCTTATCTCCCACTATTTTATTCCTTTTCAACCTTGGTCTCGACATTTATGATCATTCAGTATCTTTCATACTTCATTTATTTTTCTTTTCTCTTCTTTATTCTTTTAATATTTTTCTTTTCTCTTCTTTATTCTTTTATTTTAATTTTAAATACAAGTATATGTATAATATTTGCATGCTAATATGGAGTTTTAATTTACGTAAGTTAGTTGTATTTCCATGTATTTTGATAATGATTTAAATGCAAAATTGAAGAATAAAGGTAAATGAATGGCTATTCATCAGTAAACTCGAGCTTATTTATAATGGAGTATATGCTATCATATAATAGATCAAGCATATTTTCCGACTCCACGGCTCTACTTTGTACCGTTAAGATACTTCATTTTCCCAACCCCATTGGTACTTTTTTTGCTTGTCATTCTTGATGTAATCAAATAAATATCTTAAGAATATAAAAAACTCATATCTGTGGAAAACAAAGGTACATAATTATCGACATTCTCTCTGTTGATCGAAACCATAGAAAACTTGATAGTAAAAAATCCATATATTTTGAGAAGAATAGGCACAAACATTAGCAAATTACTTGTGCAACTTCTTGATTGATGATAGTGGTTGTAAATCTAATGAAGAACCCAATAGAAAAACACTTTCTCGATTGTTTTTAAAATAACTTGCAGTGATATAAAACAAATTCAGTAGGATTATACTGCCCTAACGTTTAGCAAAATCGATGTTGAAGAATAATTTATTTAAACGGTTCAAAAAACTAACCAATATAAAAGAAATTTGCCTTTCTCTTTCTCTAATTATAAAAAAGCTAAAAGGTAATGTCCCCATTTTCGGAAGGTAAATTAGATTCTTGATGTGAGATTATATAGCAAAGAATGGTTAATATTAGTTGTTATTTGCTAATTTTGTTGTTGTGCTCCAGTCAATATTTGCATCCAATCTAAAGCTACGAACCATGACGCAAATAACCAAAAGAGAAATAATCAAGAAGAAAAATGAACTATTAGTTACAACATAAACATGTTAGATATGATATCATGCTTAAGATTTGCATCAAATTTTAAGCTCCATTTTCATGCACCATGTAGTCTCTCATGCAAATAAACACAGAAAATTAATGGAGCTGGAGTTGTCGCAAAAAAATACTCTTTTACTCAACTACACACATATCAATAATCAAATACCTCAATAAATGTGTACATTGATGTTTTTTTCCTCTTCGACCATTGTATAACGTTTATATGTTCGTCGTCTTGACATTTAGGGAGACAACAAGGAGCTTACCAAAGCTACTCATTTGCAAACTTAAGATATATATACAACTTCTAAGATTATGCTTTCACATAGCATGTATTACAAGGATAAAAATGTCATAAACAAGTGCATTGTTTCTTCTTTTATTTACTAAAAAAGCGAAAAAAAACTTTCCATTAACCGTTTTATACGAGAAGGCAACAAAAAATAGGAGGAAATGAAATCAAATTCTGTTATTAGAAGAAAAGGATCACACACAAAAATGACGAAATTAGGTGCATATCGATTCAACCTTTGGTAGAGATGATGTCGTCTTACTTAAATACATACATTGGAAGTCCATCAAGGTCTAAACCGTCATTATTTTCGATAGTTGCCTCCTTGTGAAACTTGAAAGATGAACTAGGTTTCGAACACTTGGGTTTGAAGAGCTTCGTCTCTCGATACCTCTTCCTCTCGACCTCCTCCCAATAACACTCTACCTCCTTTGCTGACCTTCCTGGGATCCTTTTAGATATCATCAACCACCTGAAATTTGTCATGTATTATCATGAAAATTTATCCAAATTTGGAGATATTTTTTTCGCAATGTCGAGTTTCTATGAATTTATATGAATTTAATTCCGTTCATTTTAAAACTTACCTATTGGAATTCATGCCTATTTAAAAACAAAATTGCTAGTCTCACTTCATGTTTAACCGTTTTGATTTTGCATATTTAGATTTATTCCAATTCATTTTGCACTCCAGCCAAAAACACGTTGCAGCAACGAACTCTAGTGGTAGAAATTTAGCTTGTAGCAATGTATTCAAGCATTAACATCAACAATGCACATTGTTAAAAGCATGATAGTTGTAGTTTTATTGCAGCAGACAATCTATTGTTACGAAGTCATGGCAATATATTATTTCAGTGGTGATGTATGGCGACAATTTAAATATAAACATTTGAGTAACAAATCTTTTGATGGACTAAAGACAATTTGTTGCTAGATAACTACGTTGGTACAATTTAGTTACCACAAGAATGCTTTATTGTAGTGGATATACATGAATGCAATAGTTGTTTTATTTTTGAAAGAACTCTAGTTGTAATGTTGTCGCTAAAACTTAGGGGCTTTGGTCAGTTGTATATGAACGTTGTGTTACTGGAAAAAAATGGGAGAGATAAATGAGTTTAAATCTCATTTTATATTCTATATAGTAATCCTTTATTATTTTTGATAAATCTAATATTTAATATTCTAAATCCATCCCTAAGCACATGTTCGTTCTAAATAAGCACTTGAATAAGAGGTCAATTCCCCATCCGACGCAGTTCCCAAGAGTACGGCTATTCCAATCCACAGTCCATTATTTCATCTTATTCCTATCTTTATTCCACCTTACTTACCCTTATTTCACCTTATTTTTCTTATTCCTCTCTTTCCAGCTGATCAGAGAATAAGTCTTTATTCTCCTTATTCTTGCTTATTCCCGAATCGAAGGTCCTCTAAGGGTTACGTATGAAGTTAAATTTTAGCAAAAAAATCATGATCAAAAGAAAAACAACAAAATTAAATCATTTATAAGGAGTATCAGAACTATTGAGAGAGGGAAATGAGTTTGAATCTCATCCTCCCAAACTTTGATATTTTAAAAATAATAGGTTTAGGTGGGTTTCAAACTCGAGTGTATGCACTATTATCAGCAATGACACCATTAGACCATTACATTGTTTTGTATACATTTTACAAAACTTGTGTATTTAATATTCAAGAAGGGATAATATTATAAAATTAAGATGCTATGCAAATGAAATATAAGAATCAAGGAGTCATGAACCCTCCATGAGATATTTACTGGATCCGCCCTTGATACCATGGGAGGTCATGGCCCCAACTTTGACAATCTATTCATTAATATTATTTATGCTAATAATTGAACCCCTCATGGTTTGTCACCTCAATCAAAAAACACTAACAGTTTGTAAATGACCAAGTAAGATCTTGTGCATTCACGCATCACCCACATTAATCATCTAGTTGATAGATCTATAAACTTAATCCAAAAGATAGATCTAAGATACTTAATAGTTTCACCCCATTCGCACATCACCCCATGTATGGCATATCCATACACGGCAGTTCTTACACTAGTTTCATATGCAACTTCTACGAATAACGATGTCTTTCTTTCCCACTATGAGAACGAATACTTAAGCATTGTTTATGATGAATTCTAGTGAATATATAATTACTCTGACTAATTTGTATGTGTCCCCTATCATTGTTGTTGTATCGAGAAATATATGCCCAAAACTCACAAGAATGACATTGGTAGAAAAGATATGTAATGAGGCAGAATAAGGAATTTAGTCGATAAGCGCCAAATCACTACAAAAAATTGCCTTGAGGTAACAAATAATTTAATATTCATTATCATATCTTTTATAGTTAAATATATAACAATAAATATTATTTATCTCTTACTTCTTTAAATTTGTAACGAATAAATGTATTTGTTGTCATATTCTCTTAATGATTATTCGTTGACTTTTTCGTGTAGTTGTTGCTAAATTTAGAAATCATTAGTATGAATATTAATGAATAAGTCAACGGAAAAAGCATCTATATGTGAATCTTTAATAATGAATATTATGTTCGTTGCTAATTATAAATACAAAAGATGATTTGACAATGAATAATACTTGTTATATCTTCGAAATTGGAAGACATTGCAACAAATATTCAAACTATTCATTGTCTTGGGTCCTTTTTTACAGTTTTGATAAATTTTAAGTAATCCAAGTCCATCTGAAGGTTGGATTCATGACAAGAAATTGTACCAAAGACAACTAATAGCTTGGACATTCATTTGTCGTATTTTCTGATCCTAAAGATATAACAACGAATATTACTTATTACCAATTCATCTTTGGGTTTTTATTAGTTATGCCTCTCTAAGATATTGCAATATCAATTATACCCCTCCCTTTTTAGGAATATTAGTTGTGCCATGATGATGCAATTTTCGAGTTGATTAAGGTGGATTAAATTAAGCAATTGTCGTTGTCCTAAATCAACTAAATCTATCAATAAGAAACTAAACCACTTAAGAAATCAAATAAAGAAAATGAGCAGTTAGCTACTCTTATTAACCTGTTATAGCGACTAGGGTCGAACACAAGGAGAACGATTGTATATTAAGTAGTAGATTTCAGAAATCAAGGGGTTCTTATTTTTTTACTGAGTTTAAATTTTACAAATTTCTAATTTTTTAAGGTAAAATAAAAGAGCACTATGAACAAAGACACACACAAACAATCATTTTGTATTTTTCATATAGGTCAAAAATGGTCATAAAATTACAATGAAAATATTTTTGGTTTTGTATGTTTTATAGTATTTTTGATACTTTTTTATATTTTTCAAATGTTTTTGTAATTTTTATAAAAATCAAAAAGTGAGAAAAACAATAAACTGTGCATAATCAAGACTGTTTTGCCAATTCAAAATAAGTAACAAGCTCAACCTTCTTGGAGTTTATTGTTAAGATAAACTAGAGGAGAATACCGATAAATCAAAACTAAAATCAATATTTTTGGATTTTTATCTCATTTATATAATTTTTATAAGTTTTCAAGTGTTTTACAAAGTTATAGATTTTTATAAAGTATTTTTCAACAAAATTAATATTGAAGGTAAAAGACAATAAAAGACAACTCCAAAACTTTAAATTAAAGTTTTAAGTGATTTTTCAAATTTTATGGGTTTTTTAAAGAAAATAGGGACTTTTTCTATTATTTTTGAATTTTCACTAATAGAAATGCAAGAAAATCAACAAGCAAAAATCATCATAAATAAAACATGCAATCAAGAACCATAAGTAAATTTAGGCAATTTTTGAAGTTGATTTGCTATTTATTGCAGAAATAAAAGACAATTAAAAATAGTTTATAGGGACTTATCTGCAATTATTTTAAATCTCCCTAACAGATAACAAGCACGGAAAGTCTAGAGGCCCTATATGCAATTTTTCCACACAAATCACATATAACACGTGAACCAGACTCACAGGGGTATATATGCAATTTTCAAAACATCAATATCATTCCATAACCAGCAATAAGTTCATGAGAAATATCACAAAAATCACAAAAAGCATGTGGAGCTGCATTTGACTACAAGTCAGTGGACTAAACTGCGAATAATCCAAACTACATGGGTTTTATTGCAAATGTTTTAACTACAGTTATTTTTGTTGGACTACTACGAAATAAAAGGAATGAGAGTATAAAATTGTAATATAACCCTGCAGGTAGGGGCGACACATGGTTGTATCCGACGGCTCTGGTCTTTGTGTTGGTGTCAACTTTGATGACCGTTAGGACGCAGATCTGACGATCTAGAGAAAGGTGATGACGTGCGGTCAGATGAGACCCTAGCTTGATCAGACGGTCATCTTTTTGGGTATGCACGTACAGTTGGATCAAGTCTAGGGTGCTCCTAAGAATCTGACAGTTCTGGCGAATGTTAGAAAAAAATGAAGCAAAGCGAGCTTCAACCGAGAAGGTTTGGCGATCCACAGGGTTGATCGGCTCACGGGAAGGTCCAGCACCTTCGTGATGGTGATCCACATCAATTGGTGATCTCAGATAATCTGATGGATGGGCAGATCGGTGCATGTAGGTTCTCTATCAGTCAGTTTGAGGCTCCAGACAAAACTCGCATGCTCTTATGCCTGCAAAGGATACTATGACTCAGAGGCATGGCTCTGGTCCAGTTATTTCAAAGAAAAGTGAAGGAAAGCAGTGGGGGAATAGAGGTCGACATCTGGTAAAATGAAGGATGGGTGTCTAGCTTAATATCACATTGATGAGTGAGATACAGGGTGTCATAATGCGAGTGAAGGATGATGATGAGATGAGGTGGAGATCGGTGCGGGTAGATGTTATCGTGGAGCTCTGACTACGGTGGTCGGAGTTGAGAATTTGATGGATGTATGATGATCAAAATTAGAGTGAACAATGGAAATAGGAGGAACTGAGGGGTACCTGAGTGTTCTCGCGTGAATGGTGAAGAGAGGTAGAGGTAGGGGTGAAGTCCTGGCCACAATTAGGTTATGTAACACCTAAAAGGCTTATCACGCCGACGCTTCGGTCACGCGATGAGCTACGTGCTACCCAACATCCAATCAAGCTCCCAAAGATACCTCTGGAACCCTATCTCTATTCTAGAGGTGTTAGAGGAGGAATGGTGGCGCGAGGGACAAGCTAGAAAGTGTGGGAGGCAGAGAAGGGACTTTATATGGATGCCCTAGGGTCTAAAAGGATCGAGGGGATGTGTGAAACCCAAGGGAGATTTGGACCAAATTAGGGATCCTTGAGAATCTCGGATCAACGAGGAATCTTAGGTTCAAATCTCAAGGTGGATGGAAGTCGGAGTTGGACATGATAATTGGGAGAAAGAGCTCTGGCGAAGTAGGATTGGGTCCGACCTGGCTGGGGGAGAAGGTTGGATGCGGTCAACGTTCTGAGGTGGACCAATAGGGATTTAGGAATTTACAAAAAAACGAATATTAGATAAAAATAGCAAATAATTTTATAATAAAATATGAATAAAATGAAAATTGTTTATTATTTTACAAACTATTTTTCTATAATTTTTAGTTATTTTTATAAAATATATAGATATGGTATATATGGTATACCGTAATATGTACATGTATAATATACATATATATTATATACATGTATTTTTATTTTATTTTTTTACAAAAATACAATTTTTATATTTATTTATTTATAATATAATTTAAAGAGTATTATAGAATTTTTATTTGATTTTTACAAATTACATAAGGGTTTTAAATAAATAGGTATTATGTAGAATATTCACAAGTGTGGCTAGTGTATAATAGAGTTTTGGTGTTCTTTTTGCTTTATTTTATGTTTTATCATTTTTATTTTTATTTTAGTTTTGGATATATAAATATACAAGTATTTAAAAATATAGTATGCAAAAAATATGAAATAATTAGGTAAATTTATTTACAAATACAAGCCGCATAGGACCATATATCTCCCTCCATTATTCCCTATCGATCAGGCCAATTAGTGACCTTCTCTCAGGGTTTGGTTCAGACTTTACTTATTACATAATTACATCCTTATTTTCTTTTTTTCCTCTTTATTCTTTTATTTTGGAAAATATGTGTTGATTAGGAATCAACCCAAAAAATAAAAGAGTCAATAGGAAAAATCGAGGGAATATGAGGTCTAGCACCTGACAGACGCATACCTAAAGAGGTCAGGCAGTCGACTTGGGTCAACCAAGACTGGTCTCTCATTGGTCCACGTAAGCCCTCTAAGTGATAAAACGAGATATAAATCTTTTATTATTTCAATTTAAAATATTAAATGATTTTAATGTTTTTTAGTCGAAATATAAAAAATAATTATTATTTTATGTAGTATTTTATTATTATTTTTTTTTATATGTTAATTTATTAGGTGTTACTTTTACATGCGTATAGTGTATTTTATTTCTATTTTGAATTTTAGATTTAATTATTTTATAAAATCATTTTATATATTTATATCTTATTTAAATACACATATATATATATATATATTTATTATATTTTTTCGAAGTTTTTGTTATCTTAAATAAATATCTATATTTATTATATAGATACTTATAGGTATAATTCATCTATGTATGAAAGTATTCTTATTTTAGATAGTTTTATTTTATTTTAATTATACAATATTTCAGTAATATTTATAATTTTATAAAATATAAAAATATGAAAAATATAAAGAATAAATAATTTGATTATTTTATACAAGTAATTTACACAATGAGGGCCCAAACCTAACTTGTGTATCTTAAATCCGAATTGAATGAAGCCACCTTTACTAAATAGATAATTTAAATTTATGAACAATAAAGGTGAGTTTAGTGAATTTTAAGCTTGTATGAAGAAGATATAGGTCTGGAAAATTTTCTTTGCGGCTTTTCTCTAAGGGTTCAGGGCTCACTATGCATTATTTTCAGATGAAATAAACTTTGTATATTTCTATATATTTTTCTACATGTTTCATGTTCAAAGTTTATTGATTTGAGGTATTGATGGGCTCACAAATCCAGAGCGACTAAGGCAAGATAGTATCAATGGTCGTTGCGACCTCAACCACCTGGACCGGACTCAATCAAGAAGAAAGGAGACCGCCACAGTAAACAAAATCAATCAAGCAAGCAAATGTAGCGGTCTCGCTATTTATTTTTAACTGGTATACCTACTAGGGACGAACACAAGGAGCACGGAATGTGAAGGCTACGAAGTAGTCAAGAATCCAAAAATAAAGAATTTGGTGGATTTAGTAGTTTTCAATTTTTTTGGAATTTTTAATATTAAGAGAAAGGCTAAAAGGGTTCAAAAGGTCGCAAACACACAATTATTTAACTTATCTAAAATACCCAAAAAATTCAAATAAAAATATTTTTGGATTATTTAAAATATTCAAATGTTTTTATTAATTTTCTTGATTTTTTCTGATTTTTAGTTGATTTTCTAAAAATGAAAGAAGGCTAGAAATGCTAAAGAGTGTACAGCTCGAATCTAAAGGCAAGTTAAAAATACTTAAATGCCTATAAAATTCGAGTAGCAATTTTATGATAAACTACAAGTAAAAATCTAACTACAGAAGAAGGAAACACATTTTTTATTTTTTATGAATTTTACTGATTTTTCTAAGATTTTTAGTCTTTTTCAATTTTCTTGGGTTTTATAAATGGGAATATAGTGAAACTTGGATTGAAGTCAAAACATGACAAAACAAGTAAACAAGAATTTTTTTGAATTCTTCAAGGGTTTGTAATATTTTTAATGTATTTTTAAAAGCAAAAAGTAGATACTTTTGTGGTTTTTGAATTTTTAAAAATAATAACGAAAATAAAATAAAACCAAAAATTCATAGAAATTCCTACACGATAGCAAGAGCCATGTATCAAAATTTCATGAATTTTAGACAATATTTGCTATTTATAATATCAAAAATCAAAGGCACAACACACAGGGACCAAAGTGCAATGAAAACATATTTCTGGACCAATAAATAACACGCATAAAAGTACAGGGTTCTATCTGCAATTTTTCCAACAAATTCAGCACATGTCCAATCTCAACACGCATAGGGGTATAAGTGCAAATAATAAATCTATCCCTTCAAAACATAATAGAACATAAATCCTGGGTACTGAAAGTAAATACGAAAAATTGCATGAGCAAAAGTTCAAATTACCTTATTGTGTACTTTTTATTTTACAGACTAACTAATAAAAGAAACTAACTGCAGGTTTAGCGGAGCAAATTACCCAAGCCGCTCATGCGTCACGCGTGGGGTGGACAGGTGTCAGGCTCTGAATGGGCGAAGGTGAACAGCTCCGGTACTGGCAGCTGGAAGATCCAACGGTGGGCGAAAAGGCACGAACGTGGGCATACGGTGGCCGTTAGATGTCAGATCTAACGGCATGACATCTGTTGCGATCGAACGGCTACTATGTCATCTGGCATAGGAGAGAGATCCAACGGCGAGGAGAGGTGCTGGAAGAACTCCGCCTGGGCGAAGTTCACCTGAGCACCAAGGGAGATCGGTGGCTCCGATGAACGATCAGACGATGGCAGAAGACTCGTGTGGCTCCTCCGTGTCGGGTGGACGGGACAGAGGAGCTCGTTGACGGTCGAATCTTTGGGAAGGAGAATGGGATCTAGGCGAGCTCCGGTGAAGCGGGTCGAAGGTGATTCAGGGTGACTCCACACACGCAAAGACCTGTAGAGGGTAGCTCAGACTCACAGCAGAGCTCTTGTCAGGGTTATTAAACATAAAACAACAGGAAGCGACGGCGAATGGAGGTGGCGATTCCGGCGAAGTAATAGAAGGAACCTAGGGCCTAATCTTGGCTCGTACAGCCAAGATTTGGATGATCAGGTAGCGTAAGGAGGGTGATAGTTAGATGGGGTGTCGATCAGAATTGGTGAAGGTGGCTGATGAGGCTCCGACTGGCGGGTCGGAGCTGGCAGAGGTACGGCAGAGTGAAAATGGAAGATCGAATGAGATAACGGAACTAGGATCGAAATGGAGGCTACCTAAGGGTCCTATCTGAATCCTAAGCTCCAGGGGGTGCTGTCGAAGGGGGTTGTCGCCTCAACTTCACTGCAGAAGGCGGGGGGGCTTGTCGCGGCAGAACTCCGGTCACAAAGCTCGAGCGTCAGCTGTAGCGGTCTTCTCCGATCACCAAGGCCCAAATCCGATTGATGTCACCAAGGGAGTGGTTCTAGGGTACCAGGAAAGAGTGCGACGCGAGCTACTAACCCAGGGAATTGAATGAAGAATATATATGCAGTCCTTGGCTGAGAGAATCGGGCGGGGGCGCGCAATCCGAGGTTGATCCGCGAATACCTAGGGATCCGCGAGGATCGCTGATCCACTGGGGAGACACGAACGACGGAATAGGGGTAAGAGGAAGCAGGGTCCGATCGAGAAAAATGGGAGAAATGGATGCACGAACCGGATTCGCGAAGGAGAAGGTCCGGGAGGGGCAGTTGACCGGGGTCAACATCCCTCCTGGACCAATAAGAAAAAAGCTTGGTCAAAAATATTGAAAAATAAATTAAAAGTAGAAGACGATTTTATTTTAAAAAATGTTCAAAATGAAAAAAAAATATTATTTTTCGAACTATGTTTTTGTGATTTTTAATTATTTTTATGAAAAAAAATTATGGTATATACATTATATTACATTCTATACATGTATAAAATACCTAGGTATTATATGTAATTATTTTTATTTTCTTATTTTTGTATAAATACCTCAATTTTATATTTCATTTATTTACAACATATTATTTGGAGTATAAAAAAATTTTTATTTTATTTTTATTAATTATTTACAAGTGTATAATAAATAGGAATATGATACATATGTACATGTACTATGTACAAGGTGATAGAGAGAGAAATTTATTTTTTTATTTAAGTTTATTTTTCTAATTTTTATTTTTTAGGAATATATACAAGGGTATAAAAATACCATTTTATTTATATTTTTGTGAAAATAATATATACACATAAGTGGGGAATATGTATAAGGTAGAGTGGCTCTATCTCTCTCTGCTTATTTTATTTGGTGATCAGGTCCATTTTGGACTCTCTCTTGGGTTCAGGACACTCAATATTTATTCTAAATATTTCCCTCTTTTTATTTTATTCTTTATTCTTTTATTTTTGTAGAAATACATGCTAATTATTGAATCTTAACACATGCATGCTTATTGGTAACTTATTATATTTACAGTTATATATATGATGTTTTGCCAAGATATTTATTTAAAAAAAAAGAATAAAGAGTGATGAATGGGGATTCATCACCCCCCTATACTTTACTTTTGCTAGTCCCTTAGCAAACAATTATTTGAAAAAGAAGTGAAAAGAGAAAGAAAAAGAAAAAAAAGGAAATCAATGTTGATTATTAAACTCGTCTTCATTAAATTGAAGTATGGAGCTCAGTCAGACCTTTGGAATATTAATTTGTCGGAACCTTATTTGGACTTAAGTTTAAAACTCAACAGCCTCTAAGTTCCACCAATCTATGGTCAAGACTCCTCAATAATCCAGATCAGAACAAGTCTACATACATAAACTCTAATGACCATGAATCTTTCCTTGTACTGTGTAAGTGATATGTAGCTGCCCACCTCAGAAATGACAAAGTGAAAACCCCCTTAACAAGGTAACTCTAATGCCCTAGTCTGGCAGCTCTTTCCTCGAGGAGCGGGGTATTCCCTTCTAAGTTCATGTTCAGCCGGCTCAAGAAGAGGAGGAAGAAGAGAATGGACCATGACCAGTATAGCCATGTATCCTTGGGAGCCCAACCAGTGTAGCTAAGTCTCCCACTGCAAGCTTCATGAGATGAGAGTGTGTAACATAATCTTTGCTTTATTTGACTATATTCACTCTAGTGGGTATTTTATTTTTAATCAGACCCACTATTTTTGGAGTTTTCTTTCTTTGCACATTTTTTTTCGATGTGCATATGTACAACATATCTACATGGTGCAGCATATATACATAAGTAGTTTTTCCTCTTGAGCCACTAGACTATCCCTCTTTTGAAGCTTTATTGCAACCCACAACTTCTGTCTTTAGACCTCAACACCACCAGACCAAGTTGAGATGCACTTCCTTCACTAAAAGAAGAAGAGAGGTTCCACCTAGAAGTACTACCCTCATATGCTACCCCACGCCAAAGGAAACTGCCTCCTCGCCACCTCATTCGTGAAGAGCCATGTGTAAGGTGATGGTGCTAGTAAATCCATTGTCTCTGAGAGTCATATGTGCGTTGTTAAGTGTTCTACTTAGGCTCATAAAGATAACATATGATCATAGCCTAGTAGACTCAAAGAATTAAGTCCCAAAATGGACCTGAAAAGTTTTAACCCTAAGCCATATAAGTTTCCTCTTAGAATTAGCTGGATTAAGGTCTTAACCAAGCTTCATTTTTCAATTTAATTCCAGGCCAGTTTAAATGTCAATCTATGATTCAGAAAAACTGTACAAATATATACAAAAATATTTTTATGCAAGTTTTTGAAAATATGCAAAATTTTTGAAAAATGTTTGAATGAGAGGGCATAAATGCAGAAGTTTTGCAAAATATTTACACATATTTACACAAGGGTTTTTGTAAATTTTTGTTTTTCAAATATTTTACAAAAATTTTGTATTATATACATAATTTTGATACCAAAATATTTACAAACCCTTTACACAAAATATTTTTACAAACATTTCTACAAAAATAATTTTTATAAATAGCTATGTATGTGTAAGAAAGAATTTTTATGTACAGGGAATTTTTTTTAATTTTTATGGTTTTTTAGGTAAAAGAATTGTAGCCATTTTATTTATTAACACACTCACACAAAGTACGAGTTATGGCTAAAGTATATATGAAATATATACGACACCCCCCTATACTCAGCTCGAACGATGTCCTTAGAGTGGATCGAGAGCGATGAAGAAGGCATAACTCGTGCTTAGTATAGGGAAGTGAAAAGGAATGCTATACTACAATGGCGAATCAAAGAATAGAATGAAGAGAGCTCGGTGTTTCCCCCTATACTTAGGATTAAGTAATCCTAAGAATAACAAGTTGTACATGAAAGGAAATCCGAGTGGAAGAATGTACAGGGTCTATCTCCCCTATACTTAGGGTAAAGTGTCCCTAAGTATAGGCAGCAAAGCAGAGGTAAAAAGAATCAAAAAAATACTCAAGAGTCCAACCCCCCCCCCTATACTTAGGGTAAAGTACACCCTAGGTATAGCATAATCATAGGATGAAGATGGGCTGTGGGACTAAAGAATGGAATGATATGGACATCTGGATCTATACAAGGCGGAGGACAGTGATAATCAGGCGTGAGATGCATTAGATGTGAATCAAAGACCACATCTCACGCAAAATGAATAGGGGCGACGTCAACGACCAGTGGCTCATGATCTAGGTATGGTTTGAGTCGCTGCCCGTTAACACGAAAGGTAGACTCGGATGACATCTCAGATATGTCAATACTTCCATTGTCATGTACCTTTCGGACTAGGTATGGTCCCTTTCACTTGCTCTGCAACTTCCCTGGAAATAATCTAAGTCTGGCATCAAACAACCATATTCTCTGATCTGGCTCAAACTGCTTGTGGCTGATATGAGAATCATGCCACTCCTTTACTCGTTCCTTGTAATGTAGGCTGCTCGAAAAGGCTTCATCTCTAAGCTCCTCTAGGGCTGCCAATTCTGCCCTCCTTTGATGTCCTATACTCACTGGATCCAAAAGTATCTCTGTGATAGCCCAAAGTGACTTATGCCTAAGCTCAATAGGTAGATAGCATGGCTTGCCATAAACGAGGCGAAAGGGAGATTTATCCAAAGGAGTCTTGAAGGACGTACGATATGCCCACAAGACCGAGTCCAAAAGTTGTGACAAATCCTTTTGGTTAGGGCGGACGACCTTCTGCAATATAGTCTTGATCTCCCTATTCGACACTTCAGCAAGACCATTGGTCTGAGGATGGTATGGAGTGTCTACTTGATGGTCAATACTGAACTCGTTAGCAAGGGCCTTTACCTCGTCATTGATGAAATGATACCCCCCATTAGATATCAAAACTCGAGGTACCCGAACCGTGAAATGATATTCTTCCTCAAAAATCTGCATACAATCCTAGCATCTGTGGTTCAGGCGGGGATGGCCTCAACCCAACGACTCACATAATCAATGGCTAACAGAATGTACTCGAATCCCTGGCTCTTAGGGAATGGACCCATGAAATCAATGCCCCATGCATCAAAAACCTCATAGAAGTGAATGGGCTGCATCGGCATCATGTCACGCTATCCACAAGTGCCCATCCTCTGACAGTCAATATATCTCTTCACGAATTCATCAGAATCATTGAAGAGAGTAGGCCACCATAGGCCGGATTGGAGCACTTTCTGTGTCGTTCTCCTCCCATAGTGATGTCCTCCTGCCTCCAGCTTGTGGCAGTAGGTGGGGACGCTATGGTGCTTCTCCTAGGGAATGCACCGTTGCCAGACACTATCCCCTCCTTCGTGGTAAAGGATGGGATCCTCCCAATGATAAGACTTGGCCTTCTCTAGAAAGGTCTCAAGTCTCTACCTGGGCCAACCTTGTGGAACTTTCTTGGCAACAAGATAGTTCGCAATGTCGACGTACCACGGGAGCGAGTCGATAGCAAGGATCGCCTCATCTGGGAAGGTCTCTGTAATAGGATCGATCTGCTCAGAATCCTCAAGATGCTCTAATCGGGAGAGATGATCCGCCACCACATTCTTGACTCCATGCTTATCCTTAATCTCAATATCAAACTCCTGGAGTAGAAGGATCCATCTTGTCAATCTCGCTTTGGCATCCTTCTTTGCCATGAGGTACCTGATGGTAGTATGATCGATAAAGATAGTCACTCTCGATCCAATGATATATGATCTGAACTTATCTAGGGCAAAGAGTACGACTAGCATCTCCTTCTCAGTGACGGTGTAGTTCCGCTACGCGACATCCAATGTACGGCTAGCGTAGTGAATGGAAAATGGTACTCCATCCCTCCTCTGTCCCAGAATATCCCCCACGGCAAAATCGGAGGCATCCGTCATGATCTCGAATAAGAGAGACCAATCAGGCAGCTGGAGAATAGGAGCCTCAACAACTAGACTCTTGAGAGTCTCAAATGATGCAAGACACTTATCATCTACTATGAACTCGGTGTCTTTGGTCAGCAAATCAGTCAACGATCGGGCAATCCTGCTGAAATCATGAATGAAGCGTCTGTAGAAACCGACGTACCCCATAAAAGACAGTAATTGTTGCAGATTGGACGGTGGATTGAGTATTCTAATGATATCCACCTTGGTTGGATCAACCTCAAGAGGAAATCTGAGCAGGTAGAGTTTACAGAGGTTACCACTCTTAGTGATTCACTTGATGATATTTCTGCATATCATTTTGATGTTGACTTTGTTACACTTAGGAACGGTAGGATGCTATCCAGCAGCACCTCATATGAGCGACGACCACATGAGGATTCAGGAGCGTCAGATGAGGAGGAGAGCGGTGGTGATGCCGCTCGTGATGATGATGATGACGGTGGTGCTGATGCCACCAAGGATGTTGATCCTGACGCCACCAAGGATGTTGATCCAGCTGACGGTACTGAGGTCGTCGCTCCACCAGATTTGATGTCGAGCTAGAGTGTGGTACTGATGCCGCAAGTCCAGGTGCCAAGGGTGGTGCTGAGGCCACCATTTCTATTCCTATTGCATTTCCTTTTGTTGAGTCCATCTGTGTTGATTGGAGATGTTTGTATGGATTCTACTTTGTCACAGCAGCAGCGACCCGATCCTAGCCCTCCATCTGAGGAGGGCTCAACCATCCCCTTTCCCCAAGCACTCCGCTTGTCTAAGGGGACTAAAAAAGAAAACCTAAAAAAATCACAGCAGCTAGAGTTCAGCCAGCAGATGATAGATAGATTCCAGATACATCTGACTCTACAGGAGGCCTTGGAGCACATCCCCCTCTTCCAGAGGAACCTTAGAGAGAGGACCACCATTCGCAGGAAGAGGAGGAACCACCATTCAGAGATCCATGTGCTCACTCGTGCCACCTACTTCTCCATCCAGAACCATCTGCCAGCCAAGAGGCCAGATGTAGGAGCCCCTTATGTCAGATGCCACATACATGAGAAGAGGTTCGATCGGACTCTATTAGACAGCGGTTCTTCTATCAACCTACTTTCGGCAGCTTTACTCGATCGTTTCGAGTTTGTCCCTCTGCGATAGAGTAGGATGGTCCTTCAGTTTGCTGATCGATCTGTCAAGATGCCGAAGGGGTTGCTGAAGGACGTGGTCGTCACAATTCAAGGCCTGAAATTCCCCGTGGACTTCGTTGTGTTGGACATGGAGATCCCTGATTCTGTGACCGATACCCCCATCATTTTAGGACGCCCATTCTTGGCCACAACCAAGGCAGTGTCCAATCATGATAGCGGGAAGGTATACTTTCACGTCGAGGACGAGAGTATACTAATAGAGACGATCGATAAGACTAGAGCTCGAGATTCAACGTGCTCAGAGCTGCTTACAGATTCAGAGCAGATAACAGAGGCAGAGCGAGACGTCCACCAAGAGTGTGATTTTGTGATCACAGACGATGACGTTGTTTAGTCAGACCCCGTTTCATGAGCCATCCTCTCACCTTCAGATCCCGCTGATGCACCGATTTCAGTAAAGGAGAGCTTGAGAGCGCATTCATGGCAAAGGTCACATTTGAGGTAGCAGATCGTATCCATGATAGCAAGGCAGTTGATTCGTTCTCATATTCAGATCCCTTGGAGTCAGATATTGATTGGGCAGAATTCGATGATATGATTCCATGTCTGATTCCTACAGAGCCAGCAGCTAGGGTGGAGATTGATCCTACTCAGAGTACAGACACACCAGCAGAGCAGCCTTCACCAGATTTTCAGGTTCAGCGAGAGTTCTCCCATGCAAATTTGGTTGCATTCACTCAGACCTTTCAGAGGCCAGATCCGCCAGCTCCCAGTTGTCCAGAGCGGAAGCCCTTGCCGCAGTCGCTGAAGTATACGTTCCTTGCAGGCGAGCATGAGATGCACCCAGTCATTATCTCAGTAGATTTGACTGGAGGGCAAGAATCTCGTTTGATGGAGGTTCTTAAAAAGAACTGCAAGGCGATAGGATGGAGCGTAGCCGATCTCCAGGGGATAAGTCCAGCCCTGTGCTCCCACCATATCTATCTTGAAGAGGATGCCAAGCCGTCGCGTGAGTTCCAACGATAGCTGAACCTGAATCTTTGAGAGGTTGTCATGAAGGAGATCTCGAAATGGTGGAGCACCGATTTTATCTACCCCCATCTCCGAATCCAAGTGCGCCAGTCCATTATATGTGGTGCCCAAGAAGACAGGCATCACTACAGTTGTGAGTGAGTCTGGAGAGGAGATCGCTACCCGGGTACCCACTTCTTGGAGGGTTTGTGTGGACTACAGACGATTAAATCATCCCACCAAGAAGGATCATTTACCGTTGCCTTTTATTGATCAGATTATAGAGAGGCTAGCCGGGAAGAGTCACTACTGCTTTCTTGACGGGTACTCCGGATACAATCAGGTGGCCATAGCGTCAGAAGACCAGGACAAGACCTCATTCACATGTCCCTTTGGGACTTATGCTTTCAGTTGCATGCCCTATGGTCTATGTAACGCCTCAGCGACATTCCAAAGGTGCATGTTGTACATCTTTTCGGACATGGTGGGTGATTGCTTAGAGGTCTTCATTGATGACTTTTCGGTCTATGGCAATGGGTTTGATACTTATCTTGAGTGCCTAGACTGCGTCCTTCAGCGATGCATCGAGGTGCATCTTGTGTTATCTTAGGAGAAGAGTCACTTCATGGTGACTTAAGGGACGGTGCTTGGTCATATCATCTCCAACAGAGGCAAATGCCGATTCATCACTCTTTATTATTTTATTTTTAGCTAAATATCTTGGCAAAACATCATGTATATAGTTGTAAATATAATAAGTTACCAATAAGCATGCATGTGTTAAGATTCAATAATTAGCATGTATTTGTGAAAAAATAAAAGAATAAAGAATAAAATAAAAAGAGGGAAATATTTAAAATAAATATTGAGTGACTTGAACCTAAGAGAGGGTCCAAAATGGACCTGATCGCCAAATAAAATAAGTAGAGAGAGATATGGCCACTTTACCTTGTACATATTCCCCACTTATGTGTATGTGTATATATATATTATTTTCACAAAAATAGAAAGAAAAAGGTATTTTTATCCTCTTGTATATATTCCTAAAAATAAAATAAAAATTAGAAAAATAAAATAAAACTAAAAAATAAATTTCTCTCTCAATTACCTTATACATAGTACATGTACATATATATGATATACTTATTTATTATACTCTTGTAAATAATTAATAAATAAAATAAAAATTATTTTATACTTCAAATAATATGTTGTAAATAAATAAAATATAAAATTGGGATATTTTTTCAAAAAATAAAATAAAAATAATTACATAAAATACCTAGGTATTTTATACATGTATAGAATGTAATATAATGTATATACCATATTTTATTTTTATGAAAATAATTAAAAATCACAAAAAAATATCTTGAAAAATAATAAATATTTTTTACTTTGAACATTTTTTAAAATAAAATAATATTCTATTTTTAATTTATTTTTCAAATATTTTTGACCAAGCTTTTTTCTTATTGGTATAGGAGAGATGCTGACCCCGGTCAACTGCCCCTCCCGGACCTTCTCCTTCGCAGATCCGGTTCGTGCATCCATTTCTCCCATTTTTCTCGATCAGACCCTGCTTCCTCTTGCCCCGATTCCGTCGTCCGTGTCTCCCCAGTGGATCAGCGATCCTCGTAGATCCCTAGGTATTAACAGATCGACCTCGGATTGCGCGCCCCGCCCGATTCTCTCAGCCACCTGGGACTTCCTATAAATTCTTCATTCAATTCCCTAGGTCAGTAGCTCACGCCACACTCTTTCCTGGTACCCTAGAACCACTCCCCTTGGTAATAGCAATCGAATTTGGGCCTTGGTGATCGGAGAAGACTGCTGCAGCCGACGCTCGAACTTCGTGGCCGGAGTTCCGCCACGACGAGCCCCCCCCCTCCTTCCGCAGCGAGGTTGAGGCGACGACCCCCTTGGGCCCCTTCGACAGCACCCCCTAAAGCTTAGGATTTAGATAGGACCCTCATGTAGCCTCCATTCGATCCTAGTTCTGTTATCTCATTCGATCTTCCATTTTCACTCAGTCGCACCTCCGACCCGCCGGTCGGAGCCTCATCATCCACCTTTACCTGTTCTGTTCGACACCTTGTCTCACTGTTACCCTCCTTACGTGACCTGATCATCCAAATCTTGTCTGTACGAGCCAAGTTAGGCCCTAGGTTCCTTTTGTCACTTCGCAGGAACCCCCACCTCCATTCGTCGTCACTTCCTGTTGTTTTAGGTTCAATAATCCTGATCGGAGCTCTGCTCCGAGTCTGAGCTACCCTCTGTAGGTCTTCGCGCGTGTGGAGTCACCCTGAATCACCTTCGACCCGCTTCGCCGGAACTCGCCCAGGTCCAATACTCCTTCCCGGAGATCCGACCGTCGACGAGCTCCTCTGTCCCATCCACCCGACGCAAAGGAGCCACATGAGTCTTCTGCAACCGTCTGATCGTTCATCGGAGCCACCGATCTCCCATGGTGCTCAGGTGAACTTCGCCCAGGAGGAGTTCTTCCATCACCTCTCCTCGCCGTTGGATCTCGCTTCTGTGCCAGATGCCATAGCAGCCATCCGATCACAACAGATGTCAGGACGTTAGATCTGACATCTAACGGCACCCGTACACCCGCGTTCGTGCCTTTTCGCCCACCGTTGGATCTGTCAGCTGTCAGTACCAGAGTCGTTCACCTTCGCACATTAAAAGCCTGACACCTACCCACCCCACACGCGACGCACGAGTGGCTTGGGTAATTTGCTCCGCTACCTCTACAGTCTGTAAAATAAAAAGTACACAGTAGGGTAATTTGTACTTTTGCTTCTACAATTTTTCATATTTACTTTTCAGTCCTTCCTGTGTGGCAGCACATGCTTCGTCATGTGTGCTTATAAGATAATAGCATGTAGTACCCTGGATTTATGTTCTGTTATGTTTTGAAGGGACAGATTTATTATTTGCACTTATACCCCTATGCCTGTTGAGATTGGACATGTGCTGAATTTGTTGGAAAAATTGCAGATAGGATCATATACTTTTTATGTGTGTTATTTATTGGTGTAAAAATATGTTTTCATTGCACTTTGGTCCCTATGTGTTGTGCCTTTGATTTTTGATTTAATAAATAGAAAATATTGTCCAAAATTCATGAAATTTTGATACATGGCTCTTGCCATGGTGTAGGAATTTCTGTGAATTTTTGGTTTAATTTTGTTGTCATTTATTATTTTTAAAAATTCAAAAACCACAAAAAATAGATATTATTTTCATTTAAAAATCCATTAAAAATATTAAAAACCCTTGGAAAATTCCAAAAAAAAATCTTGTTTACTTGTTTTGTCGTGTTTTGACTTCAATCCAAGATTTACCTTATTCCCATTTATAAAGCCTAAAAATTGAAACAGACTAACAATATTAGAAAAATCTGTAAAAATTCATAAAAAATAAAAAATGCATTTTCTTCTTTTCTAGTTAGATTTTTACTTGTAGTTTATCATAAAGTTGTTGCTCGAATTTTATAGGCATTTTAAGTATTTTTAACTTGCCTTTAGATTTGGGTTGTACACTGTTTAGCATTTCTAGCCTTCTTTCATTTTTAGAAAATCAATTAAAAATCAGAAAAAATCAAGAAAATTAACAAAAACATTTGAATATTTTAAGTAATCCAAAAAATATTTTTATTTTAATTTTTTGGATATTTTTTATGCGTTAAAAAACTGTGTGTTTGTGACTTTTTGAACCCTTTTAGCCTTTATCTTAATATTAAAAATTCCAAAAAAATTAAAAATTATAAAATCCACCAAATTCTTTATTTCTGGATTCTTCTTGATTGAGTCCGGTCTGGGTGGTTGAAGTCGCAATGACCATTGATACTATATTACCTTAGTCGCTCGGGATTTGCGGACCCATCAGAATGGCGTCGTTGCTCGGGCTTTAGCAAGAAAGATAGAACAGAAATTGTGTCAGTCTATAGTTATTATAAAAATATATAAGATATAACATGCAATAAATCAGACAAAAAGGAAACTGACTACTAAGTCATGCTCCCCGGCAACGGTGCCATTCTGATGGGCCTGCAAATCCCGAGCGACTAAGGTAAGATAGTTTCAATGGTCATTGCAACCTCAACCACCTGGACCGGACTCAATCGAGAATAAAGAAGACCACCAAAGTAAACAAAATCAATCAATCAAGCAAATGTAGCGGTATCGCTATTTACTTTACTTGGTATAGCTACAAGGGTCGAACACAAGGAGCACGGAATGCGAAGGCTACAAAGTAGTCGAGAATCCAGAAATAAAGAATTTGGTGGGTTTTATATTTTTCAATTTTTTTGGGATTTTTAATATTAAGATAAAGGCTAAAAGAGTTTAAAAAGTCAAAAACAAACAATTATTTAACGCATCAAAAATACCCAGAAAATTCAAATAAAAATATTTTTGTATTATTTAAAATATTCAGATGTTTTTGTTAATTTTCTTGAATTTTTCTGATTTTCAATTGATTTTCTAAAAATGAAAGAAGTCTAGAAATGTTAAACAGTGTATAGCTCGAATCTAAAGGCAAGTTTAAAATACTTAAAATGCCTACAAAATTTGAGCAGCAATTTTATGATAAACTACAAGTAAAAAACTAACTGCATAAGAAACAACACATTTGTTTGATTTTTTTATGAATTGTTACTGATTTTTCTAAGACTTTTAGTCTTTTTCAGTTTTTTGGATTTTATAAATGGGAATAAGTTGAAACTTGGAATGAAGTCAAAACACGACAAAATAAGTAAAACTGAATTTTTTTGGACTTTTTCAACAGTTTTTAATATTTTTAATGTATTTTTAAAAGAAAATAGTAGTTATTTTTGTGGTTTTTGAATTTTTAAAATAATAAACAACTACAAAATAAAATCAAAAATTCACGAAAATTCCTACACCACGGCAGGAGCCACGTATCAAAATTTCATAAATTTTGGACAATATTTACTATTTATTAAATCAAAAATCAAAGACATAGCACACAGGGACCAAAGTGAAATGAAAACATATTTCTGAACCAATAAATAACACGCATAAAAGGTATAGGGTCCTATCTGCATTTTTTCCGACAAATTCAGCACATGTCCGATCTCAACACGTACAGGGGTATAAGTGCGAATAATAAATCTATCCCTTCAAAACATAACAAACATAAATCCAGGGTACTACATGCAATTATCCCATAAATGCATGTGACGAAGCACGTGCTGCCATACAGGAAGGACTGAAAAGTAAATACGAAAAACTGTAGGAGCAAAAGTGCAAATTACCCTAGTATGTACTTTTTATTTTACAGACTAACCAATAAAAGAAACTAACTGCAGGGGTAGCGGAGCAAATAACCCAAGCCGCTCGTGCATCGCGCGTGGGGTGGACAGGTGTCAGGCTCTGAATAGGCGAAGGTGAACGGCTCTGGTACTGGCAGCTGGCAGATCCAATGGTGGGCGAAAAGGCGCAGTGGGCGTACGGGGATCGTTAGATGTCAGATCTAACGGCCTGACATCTATTGCGATCGGACGGCTGCTATGGCATCTGGCACAGGAGCGAAATCCCACGGCGGGGAGAGGTGTTGGAAGAACTCCGCTTGGGGAAAGTTCACTGGAGCACCAAGGGAAATCGATAGCTCCGATGAACGATCAGACGGTGGCAGAAGACTCGTGTGGCTCCTCCGCATCAGGTGGATGGGACAAAGGAGCTCGTCGACGGTCGGATCTCCGGGAAGGAGAATGGGACCTGGGCGAGCTCCGGTGAAGCGGGTCGAAGGTGATTCAGGGAGACTCCACGTGCATGAAGACCTGCAGAGGGTAGCTCAGACTCGGAGCAGAGCTCCGGTCAGGGTTATTGAACCTAAAACAACGAGAAGCGACGGCGAATGGAGGTGGGGGTTCTGGCAAAGTGGCAAAAGGAACCTAGGGCCTAATCTTGGCTCATACAGCCAATATTTGGATGATCATGTTGCGTAAGGAGGGTGACGGTGAGATGGGGTGTCGATCAGAACGGATGAAGGTGGTTGATGAGGCTCAGACCGGCGGGTTAGAGCTGGCGGAGGTACGGCGGAGTGAAAATAGAAGATCGAATGAGATAACAAAACTAGGATCGAAATGGAGGCTACCAGAGGGTCCTATCTGAATCCTAAGCTCCAGGGGGTGTTGTCGAAGGGGGTCATCTCCTCAACCTCGCTGCGGAAGGCAGGGGGCCCGTCGCGGCGGAACTCCGGCCACGAAGCTCGAGAGTCGGCTGCAGTGGTCTTCTCCGATCACCAAGGCCCAAATTTGATTGTTGTCACCAAGGGGAGTGGTTCTAGGGTACCACGAAAGAGTGCGGCGCAAGCTGCTGACCCAGGGAATTGAATAAAGAATATATAGGTAGTCCCAGGTGGTTGAGAGAATTGGGCGGGGGCACGCAATCCGATGTCGATCTGCGAATACCTAGGGATCTGCGAGGGTCGTTGATCCACTGGGGAGACACGGACGACGGAATCGGGGCAAGAGGAAGCAGGGTCCGATCGAGAAAAATGGGAGAAATGGATGCACGAACCGGATCCGCGAAGGAGATGGTCCGGGAGGGCAGTTGACCGGGGTCAACATCCCTCTTGGACCAATCAGAAAAAAGCTTGGTCAAAAATATTTGAAAAATAAATTAAAAATAGAAGATGATTTTATTTTTAAAAATGTTCAAAATGAAAAATATTTATTATTTTTTAAACTATTTTTTGTGATTTTTAATTATTTTTATGAAAAATAAATTATGGTATATACATTATATTACATTCAATACATGTATATAATACCTATGTATTTTATGTAATTATTTGTATTTTCTTATTTTTGTAAAAATACCCCAATTTTATATTTTATTTATTTAAAACATATTATTTGGAATATAAACTAATTTTTATTTTATTTTTATTAATTATTTACAAGTGTATAATAAATAGGTATATGATACATATGTACATGTACTATGTACAAGGTGGTGGAGAGAGAAATTTATTTTTTTAGTTTTATTTTATTTTTCTAATTTTTATTTTATTTTTAGGAATATATAAAAGGGGATAAAATACCTTTTTATTTCTATTTTGTGAAAATAATATGTATATATATACATAAGTGGGGAATATGTACAAGGTAGAGTGGCCATATCTCTCTCTACCTATTTTATTTGGCGATCAGGTCCATTTTGGACCCTCTCTTGGGTTCAGGTCACTCAATATTTATTCTAAATATTTCTCTCTTTTTCTTTTATTCTTTATTCTTTTATTTTTGCACAAATACATGCTAATTATTGAATCTTAGCACATACATGCTTATTGGTAACTTATTATATTTACAACTATATATATAATGTTTTGCCAAGATATTTAGCTAAAATAAAAGAATAAAGAGTGATGAATGGGAATTCATCAGGTATAAATAATAAAGAATAAAATGGGTCCCAAAATTTATTTATTGAGGAATTGAAAATTAGGGTTTTGAATCTTTATTGACCCGTATCTCCCCTCCTCCCCTCTTCTACCGTTTTATTACTTATCAATCTAGTCATCGTGATGTTTAGGTCCCATGGTTTAGTGTCATTCATTACCTATGGTATTTCATTCTTTACTTTTCATTTCTTTATTCTGTAAATTTGGCATTAAATACAGTAGTCTATACAATGTTTATAGTATAAATATTATTTTGTACAAATTAATATTATTTATCTCCATTTAACTAGAGATTTAGATTCAAAATTAAAGAATAAATGTGATGAAATAGAGATTCATCGATAATTGGATGAGAATCGAAATGCAATGGATGACAATGCGAGATATTATCATATTAGGGGTGAAATTAACTAATTTGGCATTAAGATACGTACGCCGGTACTTCTATATCATTATCACTTTTTAATTCGATTGTGACTGGTAATATGTCCATATTATTATATATCATTATTATTATTACATATGAAGGCAATAAGTGCTAAATATTTAACAACTGAATGAGGTCGACACAGGTGTTTCCTGCGTCTTGATGTCGTGAATAGCAAAATTCAAGTCCAGTTCTAAACGAGATAGTTCCCTTTCTGTACCATCTCCTATGAAACATACATAAACGTCTCATTTTAATTAATACCAGATATTTAGAAGAATAACTTATCAAACAAGTGAGTTTTCTCTTTCTTCTCGGAGGCCTGATATGATAAGCGGGGAGTGGGGAGGAAGCAACTACTGGAGGGATCTCAGTGTGAGGGAGTAGGTGGATCTTACAACGACGAGGGGTGGATGTTTGAAGAATTCCAAGGAAGAGTATGCCATGGTAAATCTGATTTACTTTCATTGTATATATGATTTAATCTCTAACCATTTCTGTCATCTTCGAATGTATGGAAGTTATGCAACCAGGTACTTATGGTGTAGCAGCTGCATACAGAATCGGTGGAGATGAAACTCCGATTACGTATAAAATTGTTATGTATCCTTAACCTCAGAATCGGTGGAGATGAAACTCCGATTACGTATAAAATTGTTATGTATCCTTAACCTCTGAACAAAGGAGGGAGGGTAACTAAATTTTCGAAGGATGGAGAAGATAATGGAAGTAGAAATCAAACCAGAGATCTAGAAACGAAGAAATTTGTAAAAGCTAGGGCTTGTTCTTGAGTTCTATGTACCTGTCTCCGAGCAGGCGGTGGAGCCTGTGTATGAGGTCCTCCTCTCCCGGAGACATTGGTAGGTGATGTTCCCTCTGGCATCTCTTCTCCTCGGAAATCACGTCGTGCTCTCCCTCCATCTCATCTGCAGCATTAATCATTTGAATTCGAACTTAACCACCAGATCTTGCAAAAGCCGTCGATGTCAGATGAGGATAAAGGAAGATCGACGGAGGCATACCTCGAGTTATGGCACTGCTGCTCAGGGACGAGCCACTCTGGATGGTCTCCATCGTCTTGTCTGTGCTCTGACGTTAACTCTGTGGCCTAAGTGGTACTTCCAAATTTAAGGGTCAGGCTTCGAATATTCCAAATTTGATCAGATGTGTTGTTCATCTTCACTTAATAACCCCCTCCACATCCCTCTTCCTCACTCAAAAAAAAACGGTTAGAAAATGATTGTTTAGATGAAGGTCATAGGAGTGGTGAATTTCGATTATATATTAGACGAAAATATAGATGAATATTTACGGTGATATTTTGTAAAAAAAAATAAATTGATAAATTTGCGAGAAAATGATGTGGGGCAACCATATATATGGGGTTGATGGAGCTGCCCCCTGGGGGCAGCCAACATAACTGCCCCGCCTCGTTTTTGGGTAATTTTTTTATTTTTTTTGAAAAATACCGTCATGTATATTCATCCCTATATCCCTCCTATATGCCACTCGAGTTTCGTCAGAAACAGATACTCCTACGGCCTCCATCCAGACATGGTCAATTTAAAAAATCCTGCGATCGTTAAAAAATGACGTCTAGATGGAGGCCGTAGGAGTCTCTGTTTCTAACGAAATTCGAATGACATATAGGAGGGATATAGTGATGAATATACATGGTGATATTTTCTCAAAAAAATAAAAAAAATTTGCAAAAAATGGGGTGGGGGCAGCCATGTTGGTATATATAAGAGTAAAATGGGGCTGTCTTTGGGGAGCTAACTTGCTATTTTCCCTCATTTTTTATTTTTTTGAAAAATGCTTCTATGGATTTTTATCATTATATCCTTTTATTATATCATTCAAGTTTCGTATGAAACAGAGACTCCTACGACCTTCATTCAGACATGATCAGTTTCAGCAATTTGCGACTGTTAAAAAATGATTGTCTAAATGGAGGCTATACGAGTCTATATTTCACACGAAACTTGAATGACACAATATATGGATATAATGATGAATGTTCACGAATTTATTTTTTTAAAAATAGAAAAATAGACAAAATAAGACGGAAGAGCCAAGTTAGCTCCCTTAAGGGACAGCCCCATTTTACCTAGATACTACCACAATCTAATCCCATGCATTCTTCATCTTGTATACAGATCATACTCATCTCGTCATCACCGAGACTACGTCAGGGAAAACTACTTGTGACAAGGAAGATATTGATCATGAAGACATCATCTCCATCATCAACATGGATGGAAGATCATGGCCCTTCTTGATTATTAAATTATAAGGAACATGGATATATTAAATTATAAGTATAATTTTATGAAATGAGATTGGAGCTCATTTGCCTCTCCCGTTATTTCTCTTTCTTCTTAAACTAAATAAAATTTGTTTTTTTCTATTATATCATGAATAATTTTTTTATCAAAAAAATAATCTATTTGAAAATTTGACTTATAGATATATTTTGTTAAAATTGTAGGTTTATTGAAATTTAAAATTCTCTTTCGAAATTATTAACTGTATCTAAAAAAACATTTTGCAAAGTACAATAATTTCATTCGAATTTGACTATCATGATAAATATATACGTGTGTCCGTGAAATTCCGGATTCCGCCCCTTATCATCAAACTTATATAACGTTTTTTAATTTCTGATGTGACAATCAATATGATTGTGATAAGGTGCAGAAGGTTTGTAGTCTCGTCTGATTGGCAGAGCGGGTCTCAGAGATATGGTGGGCGGTGGGCCCCTCCGTCACGTTCATCTATGTTTTCCATCGCTCCATTTGTTCTGTTTATGGGGAGGCGGCGTGATTCTCGTAACTATATTTTATATTTTTGAATAGGGTGGGACTTTTACGTACATGATCCCAAACATATTATATATTACACCAATACCCTGTTGCGCGAGCACGGATTGGAGTTATCAATTATTAACCTCATATGCAAGCAAGTTATAAACGTACCTCTACTGTATATTACAGTATAAAGTAAATGGTTGAGATCAGTAACTTTGCATGCAAGCGAGCTATGAACAAAACAACCACTTGAAAAAAAATATGTTTCCTCTCATAAAATGCTACAACAATGCCAAGTCGTATATATGTTGGTTGGATGGACGGGCACATGCCCCCTTGAATTTTAATATTTATATGGATAACATATATGTTACAAATTATCTTTAGTGTTATTTATGTATTTTTATTTTTCCATGTACCTATCATGTTATTTACCCAAGGACTTTTCTCCTATATAAGAAAGCCCAGGGGACCTATGAATATCATGTCATTAGTTTTTCCTAACATGGTATCGGAGCAACAGCCATAGATCGGGGTTCTTGTATCCCACCACCCTAAACAACCCCCCATGTGCGCCTCGGCATCCTCCACGCCCCCTCCCCACACCACCCTGCACTATGCAGCCCCCCCCCCCCCCCCGGTCCCCGTACGCCATCGTGCCACCTCTCCTCGCACCGTCCACTGCTCCCGCCGCCCTCCCGTGCGCCCCCACCGCCCCCATGCACCCTGTTGCCCTCCAGTGCACCACACTGCCCTTCGCATCGCCTGCCCACAGCCCCCGCCATGTGCGCCTCCTGTGCGCATCACCTCGCGCAACACAACACCCTGCATTGTGCCTTCCTGTGCGTATCCATCAGCGTGCATCTTGTGTGCACATCTGTCTGCACCGGCACATATCATCGCGCATCATGTGTGCAACCTATGCACATCCAAGTGCACTCTGCGTGCATCCTGTGCATATCCAGTGCATCAAGCACGCATCTGTGTGCGCCACTGCACTTTGCATCCATATGGCCTAACCTTCAAAGACAGAAGATGAAGATGGTTGTATGAGTCTACCAATACAGCCACTCATCTATGTGTGATTGTGAAAACTCAGTTATAACGGTCTAGTCTTCAGTTTTGTTCCAGATTTTAGCGTTCTTGCTACCATGTCAGAGAACAAGGGTGATGTCTTTCCGTCTAGTGCCTTCAAGGGCATGGCTCCCATCGTGAAGATGGATGGGACCAACTATGAGTTATGGTCCATGCAATTTCGCACATGATGCAGTGCCATAACAAGGAGAATATTCTAACGGGTCCAAAATCGTAGGATAAAATACTTCTTGGAAGCAATATGATGCCTATGCTCGTAATTGGCTCTCCGGGACGCTGACCACGGATATTGCCAACGATATTGTCAATCAACCCACACAAAGGTCATGTGGGATATCTTTGCAGTCATGTCTGGACAAGCGAAAATTGAGACCAAAATTTTACAGCTGCAGTTTGATATTTTTTCGACCAAGAAGAATGCTCGACCTCTTCATGTTCACTTCTCGCATCTTAGAGGCAAGTTTGACCGTCTTCATAGTTTCATGCCTATTACTACGAGCACTGAGCAACAACAGTCGTATTGCAATGCAAAATGACGGGAGTATTTTTGTCATCTCTAGACTCTGAGTATAATGTAGCGTGTACTCAATTTCTTACAGGAGAGACGATACCTCCAATGGAGGAGGTTTACAAGAGACTAAGCAGAATTACTACATCATCTACTACTATAGCCCAGACTCCTTTTACTATGGCATTCTCTCATGGAAGAGGGAGTACTTCCTAGTTCTGTAGCTGAGGACCACGTGGTTGAGGAGCAAATCGTCAGCGAGATCCATGTTCACATTGCCATCGTCCAGGTCATTCTAAGGAGACATGCTATTAGAAGCATGGGTATCCAGCCTCTGCCCGAGTTGCTGAGCAGACCGAGCCTCCGTCTACACTTGCATCGGCTCATGATGCACACTTTGATGATATTGTTTCCAAGCTACAAGAGATGATGACTGCTCCAACTACTTCTCTTGTAGGTTCTTTAGATGTCGCACATATTGCTAGAGCCTCTTCGAGCTCAGGTATTTCTTATGCTCTTACTAGTAACAACAGTTCATATTTGTCTGGTTGGATCATGGACTCTGGAGCATCTCATCATATTTACGACGATCGAGCACAGTTTACTTCTTGCATATCTATTCCTTTGGGTAGATCAGTGGTTATTGCCAATGGGGTTCTATCTACCCATTGTTGGACAGGGGGAGATTCTTCTATCTCCCTCGATGCATCTGCAAAATGTTTTACATGCTCCAGCATTTAAGATGAATCTTTTGTCTATTAGCCAGATTACAAAAGATTTACATTGTCGTGTTATATTTGATCCTTCTTCTCTTGTGTTTAAGGACATACTCATGAGCAGAGTGATTGGATGAGGCCGTGAGCAGAGGAGACTTTATAGACTTTTCCAGCTACCTTTTGTTGGGGATACTACTATCCCTTCTGGACTTGTCTCCCCATTTCTGTGGCATCTTCGATTTGGATACCTTCATCTACAGAAGTTGTGTCATGTCCCCCCATAGATCTCTACTCTTACTAGTCTGGAGTGTAAGGCGTGTCAGCTTGGGAAGCACCATCGTTCCTCCTTTCCAAGTCATCAGAGTCGTCATAGTGGTCAGTTCTTTGAGTTGGTTCACTTTGATATATGGGATCCTAGTTGCATTCCTAATCATCACGAACATCGATTTTATATGATTGTTGTAGATGATTATTCTAGATTATCTTGGGTATTTCTGATGAGGAATAAGTTGGAAGCTGGTCCTATTATCAAATCTTTTCTTATTGAGATTAAAAATATTTTTTTTGTTAATGTGAAATTTATTCGCATTAACAATGCCTTGGAGTTTTCTACTTTATAGTTATATGACTTCTTTGTGTCTATTAGTGTTGTTCATCAAACTTCGTGTAATTGTACTTCACAACAGAATGATATTGATGAACGCAAACACGGTTATATTTTGGATGTCACAAGGACTCTTTTGATTCAGAGTCGAGCTCCTTATTCTTTCTGGGGTGATGTGGTTCTTATTGCATGTTACTTGGTGAACGGCATGCCATCCACTATGCTTGGAGAAAAAGTTCCTTTCTTGATTGCGTTTCTCGAGAAGGACTTATTCTCATTTACCCTTAGAGTCTTTGGATCTGTGGCGTTTGTCCATAATAAAAAACTAGAGCTGTCAAATGTGTGTTCATTGATTATTTCGTACCCAAAAAGGGTATCAGTGTTTTGATATTGTTGAAGGAAAATATTATGTGAGTGCAGATGTCACATTTTTTGAGTCTATTATGTATTTTTCTCCTGTATGTGATAGGTTGTCTAATGCTGAATCTGGTGAGGATATCTTCGTTCCTCCACCACTGATATCTCCACCAACAAGTCCCGTGGTGAGTCCTAGTCACCTACACCTCCTCCACCACCTTCTCCTCCACCTTTGTCTACCATGACTTAGTTTCTACCTCATTTTTATTTTCACTGGTCCTGTACTCGCACCTCTGCTCCTATACCTTCCCAATCATCCAGCATGCCCAAGGTATGTAATGAACACATTGTTTCTACTTATGGCACTATTGATATGCTTGATCCACAAGATACTACACAGGAGAATCTGATTGAAGAGAATAGAGAGGCTAATGACATTGATGTACCTATTGCCTGAGGAAGCCCCGTCGCAACTGTGCTAAGTACCCTCTAGTTGTGCATACATCCTTGGACCATCTTTCAAAGGAATACAGGAAGTTTGTTATGAGCCTCTCAACCATCACTATACGATAAACATATCAGGAGGCCATATAGGATAGTAGTTGGCGACTTGCCATGGAAGAGGAGTTGGTCTCTTTGTAGTCTCATGGTACCTGGAGTGTTGTTTAATCCCCTCCAGGTGCATTTGTTGTGGGGTGCAAATGGATATTTATGGTGAAGCGGTGAGCGGATGGTAGTGTGGATCGCTATAAGGCAAGGCTTGTAGTACATGGTTTCACCAAGACTTATGGCGTGGATTATCAGGATACTTTTTCTCCAGCGGCCAGACACTCAACATTACATGTTCTCCTATCTGTTGCCATTTCACGTAAATGGACTCTTTATCAGCTTGTTGTGAAGAATGCATTTCTGTATGGAGATTTATATAAGGAAGTTTATATGCAGCAGCCACCATGGTTTGCTGCTGAGGGGAAGTCTCAGAAGGTTTGTAGGCTTCACAAGGTGATTTATGGCCTGAAGCAGAGTCCTAGAGCTTGGTACCAAAAGCTCTCAGGGTTGATAGAGCATCAGGGATTTGTTCGATCCATTGCGGATCACTCACTTTTTATTCAGAGGACACAGAGAGGTACATTTGTTATTCTTGTCTATGTTGATGATATTAAAAGAATTTTTTCTTTGCTTCTCTCTTTTTAGTCTTTTTAGTAAATATCTTTAGTTACAAAATGAAATTTAAAAGTGAGTTTGGTCTATTTTGATTTTTCTATAAATAGTTATTAACCTTGAAAGTTGGATTTTTCAGCTTTTTCGTTTCATTGTAATTATTTATTTATTAGTTAAATATTTTTTCTAATATTTTTAGAAATTAATAAATATTATTACAAAAAACTTTCAAGAAGGAAATATTTTTATTTGAGGTTGTTTGTTGATGATAAAAATAGGTGAAAATTTGTACAAGATGAATAATAAATAATATATACAAGTGAGAATTAGTTTTCTTGATTATTATAAATTATGGGCATTATCTCCCCCTACTTTATTCCTTATCTACCATCTCAATGCTTGGCCTAGTCTCGGGGTTAGGGTCAGTTTGTATTAATTTCATATATACAACCTTCTCTTCTTTTCTTTTTCTTTTCTTTCTTTATTCTTTTATTTTGTGAAAATAAGTGATAAATTAATAATATATTAACAAATGAATGAAGAATGGTAAATAATGAGATTTATTATTATTTACAAGTGTTTTATCAAGGATTTTAAGCTAAAATAAAAGAATAAAGATGTTGAATCATGTATTCATCATTCCCATATACTTTACCTTTACTAGTCCCTTAGAAAACACTTATTCAAAGAAGAAGTGAAAAAGAAAATTAAGAAAAGAAAAAGGAAAGAACTTAGAACAATTTTGATTTTCAAACTTATATTCATAAAATCAAAGTATGGAGCTCAGTCAGGCCTTTGAATTATTAGTTTGGAGGAACCTTATTGAGAATAGGATTTAAGACCTAGCAGCATTCAAGTTCCACAATTCTATGTCCAGGTCGCTTCAACATTCAGGTCTGAACAAGTTTACATATGCAAAAACTTCTGACTATGAATCTTTACTTGTATGATGTAAGTGAAATACAGCTCCCCACCTCGGAAATGGCAAAGAAACAACCTCCTCTAACAAGGTAACCCTAATTCCCCAATCTAGTTGCTCTTTCCTCGAGGAGCGGGTATTCTCTTTTAAGTTCAAGCACAACTGGCTCAAGAAGAGGGGGTGAAGAAGAGAATGGACTGTGACCACTGTATTCACATATCCTTAGAGCTTGACAAGTGTAGCTTAGTCTCCAGTTGTAGGCTTCCTTGGTATGAGACTTTGAAACATATGCCTTGTTTTTTCATATTTTTCTCCAAGGAGAATTTTTATTTATTTACTTTTTGCCCGTCTAACTTTTTTGGAGATTTTTTACCTTTTTTGGAAATATATACAAATATGTAGCATGTACATAACGAGTTTTTCTTCTTAAGCTAGTAGATTATCCCTCTTTTGAAGTTTTATTACAACCCACATCATCTTGTTGTTAGTCATTGATGAGTCCGGAAACACCGAGTTAAGAAGTTGTTTTTAATCTCGTTCGTGCTAAAAAAATATGTCGTGCGTTGTAGGCGGCGATCGGAAACAGCCAAGAAATAACCACAACTTTTAATAAATTTTAATCAAGTGGTCTTATGTTTATTTTACTCGGGTAAGTCCCAAGGTCGATCACAAGGAGGCAAAGGAACAACCTAGAGTTGTGTTTATCAAAAGTCTTGCACGATTTTCGAGGCGGTCTTTTTTTGGAATTTTTAATGCAAATAAAGGATGGAAGATGCAATCTCAGCCAATTTTAGGGACTAAAATGTAAATTACGATCAAAAAATGTTCAAAAAATACAAAACTTGGCCACAATGTAAAGTATGACAAACTGAATGCACTGTAATATTTTTGGAATTTTTGGATGGAATTTGAATTTTTTATGGATTTTTAAATGCAAACAAAATGATTTTCAATATTTAATTATAATAAATATCAAACCTACTTATTTTCGAGGACCAAAATTATTTAAGATCTATCACTAGGTGATTGATCTCAAAAAAATCCTAAACCTCAAAAATGTGAGATCTAATACCTATTAAAAATTAAATAGTGAAATTTACAAAATGATTTTTACAGGGCAAATTATGCATGCAAATACAATTCTTTTTGGGCACAATGTTAAGCACAATAATCTCTACAATGTATGATTTTTCAGGGATTTTTAAAGCTCCGGTTAATCAAATACAAAATTTAGAGCATAAAGTGGGTAAACTTTGGAATTTTCCACAGAATAATTGATTATTAATTAACCAATGATCATAAAAATATCCACAATATGTCCGAATGTAGAGAATTAAGTGTAGAACAAAATGCTATTTTTAGATAAATAAAATAATGTAGAGAAGATGGCCAAAACTGAGGGGGAACACAGGGGTTTAACTGCAATTACAAATATAAACAAAATAAAATACATGGGGAGGGCTATTATGCAAATACCAATAAATGTCGGGGCGTATCTGTAATTTACCCAGAAAGTCACGTGCAAAGCACGTGACCTCTGGGTCTTCTAGCGAAATGGAGAGAAGCCGGGGGTATTGATGCAAGTTCCCCCAAACGCACATGCATAGCACGTGCGTGGGGGCCTCGGGTTACGGCCCGGTGGTCGGCTGTAGAGACTGCAGCGGAGCGCTTCTCCGATGACGGCTTCGCGAAGGGTGCTTGCGGCGATGCGACAAGGCAGGCGGAGATGTCTATGAGGAACGTCGGAGGTCGTCGGTGAAGGAGGCTGCGCAGAAGTCGATGGAGATGTCGATGACGAAGGTCGGAGTGAGGCGGCTAGCGGAGGTGTTGAGCGTGGAGTAGCGATGGTCGACAAACGGCCGGGGGCATCGGTGGCGAGTCGTTGATGAACGCGAGGTCGAATGGATCATTGGCTTGACGCCAAAGGGCAGAGCACGGCAGTTCGCGACGGAGGGGCGCGCTGCAACGAGGGTGAGGACACCCTCAGATCTCGCCGGCGTATGTGCAGAGGATGGGCGCTGTCACCGCCGCCCCTCCGACTAGTAGGGCTAACGGCGGATGCTGGTCTTCGTCTGCGGCCGTGCCTTAAATAGAGCGAGGGTCGAAGGCAGAGGTGGTTGGCGAGTGAAGGGCGCGGAGAAATCGGGGGCAGCAGTTGCGAGGAGTCGTCGGCGGAGGAATCGAGGAGAAGAGCGGCGGCGGTTGGCGAGGATTGCGGGTCGGCGAGGGTTGTTGCGGAAGGGGGTGGTGCTTGGGGAAGAAGGCCGAGGGACGTCCGATCGGCCGAGATCGGACGGCCCAGATGTCGACGCGTGGCGGGAGAAAGGAGAGGGGGCGCAGTACGTGCGGAGCACGTGCCTGGGGGCACGTGCCTCGCACGTGCGTTGGCTTTTAATAATTTTTTTAAAACGAGTAATAAAAACCCGAAAAACCGTTGATACGTGGCGGCACCACAAAATTCGAAAATAAAATCTTTTGTAAAATCAAAAAGAAATAGCAAATGACCTCAGATCGAAAAAATTTCTTTACAAAAAATGCTCGTCTGGACGAGATCTACAACTTTCATGAAGACATCAAAGTCAAAATCGGTCAAATGTAAAAAATGAATTTTTGGGGTATCCTATGTACATAGAATACCTTGATTTTTGGGTTTTGTATTTTTTTGTTATTTTTAAACAAGATAAAAATCTGGAAAAAAATATAGAAAAATCAAAGGTAAATAAAAACACCTTAATCTAATTTTTTTGGATTTTTATTAATAAAAAGAATATGTACATAAAATATATGTCAGAAAACCGCTAATATATACAATGTACAAAAGAGGCCCAAAACTCAACTTTCACATACGAGCTCCGATTCACTTGAACTTGATCTTGTTTTGAAGGTAATTGAATGTGCATTAGTTCAAAAGTGAGTAGGATAAATCGGACACTGGATGGGGAAGATATGTGGCTTTTAGTCCGACAATCCTGAAACTAGGGTTTGGATTTTTGGTCCATTTATCAGGGTTAGTGAATTTTTTGTGTTTTTCATTTATTCTTGTTAGTGATCCTATACACATTGGAGGTGGTTTTGGGTTATGCGGAATTAGCATGAAGATGTTAAAAATCTGGGAAGTTAGGCTATTTACAGGTCATTTTTGGCTTGGATTTTTGGCTTCTTATTGTGTGCAGAAATTATGGATAAATGCCATTTTTATGAAAACATGCATGAATGCTAATTATGTAGAATAGATGCAAATATGCTGTTGATTTTTAGGGAATTGAGCTTAATAAATGAGATTTAGAGTGATGAATCCGAGATTCATCATCCCCCTATACTTAAACCATGCTCGTTCCTGAGCATCAAAAAGAATGCCATGAAGTGAAATGAGATTGGGTTCCATACCAAGACCATGAACTGAAGGTGAAAGTAAAACTAAACTCAATCTTTGGATTATTACTGTATCAGAACTTCTGTGAGACTTAAAATTTTAAAATCAACAGCCCTCAAGTTCTACACATCATTGTCACAGTTTCAGCTCAGAAGTCATCTTATATCAAACCTCTTCCCAAAGTATACCCTATGAACATTGAACAACCGACTCATGTGTGTGAAAGATTTTAGCTCTTCCCATCCAAAATGTCGGACTACCATGCTCTTATCCTCTCCAATAACTCGTCCTCGGGGAGTCAGGTATTTCATTGGTCTGTCGTGTTGTGTTCACAATCGAAAGGGGGCAGAAGTTTAGAAGAAGGGGAAAAGAACTGGAGGGTGGCCAGTGTAGTCACCTCTCCTTGTGAAGATGGCCAGTGTAGCCGAGTCTCCACCAAGATCTGCAGGTTTCTTGAAGCTTGGACCTTTTTGGTCGGATTTTATTTGGTATTTGCTTCTTTGTATTTGGAATTTTTGATGGGTCTGCTTGGATCTTGTTGTGCCCCTACGGATATAGAATCTTTTTATTCCGTACATTTTTTAGGTTCTTAGAAAAAATTGTGCCCAGCAGTCCATTCCTTTTCCGAAGCTTTATTTCAACCCGTATTCCGGTCTTTAGATTTCCACGCTACCAGAAAAGAGACTCACACAGTCTTCCAACATCCTGTCTGAGTTAAGCTAAGTGCATAGTGCGAGAGTACAAATTAATTCACTATTTTAGAGTTGTACCCAGAATGAAGAGACCAGGTTAGACACTAAGAGTCAAATGCTGCACATTGTCATGTGGAACTTAAAGAATTAAGTCAAAAGACCTGAAGCTCTTAAAATCCTATTTCTCGGTGAAGTTCCTCTGAAAATTAGGTGGATTAAGGTCAAGTCCAGATCACTCTCGGTTTCGGCTCACAACTCAGTTCAGAACCCAATGACTTTTCACAGATGCAAATGAATGCGATGCTAGATGAAGTGTAGGTGTGTGAAATGCAGACACATATTTTTTTATGCAAGGGATTTTTTTTGTCAATGTAAAAAATGAATAAGAAGCCATTTTCAAAATTAGGGCAAAGGTAGTGTTAGTAGCAAAAATATTTTTTTTGTTTGCTTTTTTTAAGTTAGTACCCACCCCGTAAATACATATAGACTTACGCGAAAGTACGAGATATGGGTAAAATATATACACAGTATATATACAGACCCCTCTATACTTAGCGAGTGTTGTGTCCTCAGAGCACAAAAAGCGTAATGAAGATATAGCTCGGGCTAAGCGTAAGAGAGTTAGGAAATTATATACAATGGTTTGCCCCCCTATACTTAGACTGTGAACAGTCTAAGTATAGAAGAAGAGCGCAAAAGAGGTGGTCAGGATATGTAAATGAGGAGAGTATGTACAGGTGGGTGTCGGTTCCCCCTATACTTAGGCTTTGGTCACCCTAAGTATAGAAGAAGGATGGAGATGGAGTGATCGGGAGAAGAAGTGTGATGAGAGAAATGGTATATACAAATGGAATCGGTCCCCCCCCCCTATACTTAGGCCTTGGCCTAAGTAGAGGAAGAAGCTGTACAAGGAGACCGATGTGGTAGGGAGGGAGGGTGGGTAGCCGATGATTAAGGCGGTTTTCGACGATCTTTTTGTGAGCCTGTGGTGGAAGATCGTAATGATGAGTCAGAGAAGATGAGGCATATGATTCCCAACTATTATCACTGTTATCCTCAGAAAAAACATGATGGATAATGGATGAAGTATTTCAGTCAGATGAAAGATATCCATCATCAGAATTATCCTCAGAGGAATAATATTTGAAAGTGGGCATACTTCAAATATTCTGGTCTTTTTGTTTCCTCGGTTGTTTCCTTAGAATTCGTTCCTTCTTGGGGTCAATCGGTTTGTCCTCAGATGAATACTCTGAAGCACCGGTCTCAGTCAGCTCATATGAAAGAATTCCAGTGTACTTGAAGAGGGCAGGAGCATCAGCTTTGGATGAGTAGTAGTTAGGAACGGGAGTTGTCCAACGAGAATTGAATTTTGGATCCTTGCGAAGATATGGCTTTAGAGTTGCCGAACAGACTTCACTCATGTAGACTACCTTTTCCGGACCTGATGAGGGACCATCAGATGATTCCTCTTCCGAAAGGTCAAAGGTGACTCTCTTTTTATTTCTTTGTGAAGGTGTCGGTTCACTTGAGTATCCAGATGAATAGTCATTGGAATTCTCCTTGGTCGGTGTTGGGTTTGCGTGCTTTTTCTTAGTCTCTTGTATGTTTGAGCACTCTCGATTCGGGATGATTTGGTCAAGATATTCAGAAAATGTTGCTCCAGGGTGTGACCATGCATATCTTTCAGGATCGTAGTAGAAGGATTTGTCTATTTTGAGATTCGCGGGAATTGAAATACTGCGGAGAGTCTCTGCATGTTCTTTCTCAATTGATTTGGTGTTGGAGCATTCCTGTGTCGAGTTGATATAATCCATGTAGTCATAGTAGGTTGACCCAGGGTGTGCCCATGCATAAGTCTCCGGATCATATGATTCATATACATGATTCTCCATGGTGAGAGCGGTTGGGAATGGAGCAGGGGGGAGATTCTCTAAACCAATAGTCTCATCAACAACCACTGTCTCAGGTGTGGCTTCAGGGTAGGGCTCTTCTAACATTTCATGGTTGCAGCTGTCGGGGACTTCGTGGGTTTCCTTAGAAGATCATGGTTCCTCAAAGATAGGGTCAGATCTAAGTGCTTCCAATGCTGTGAAATTGATTTCTCGAGTCTCACAGTCAATACTCGCCTTGGCCAATGTCAAGAATGGCTTTCCGAGAATGATTGGAGACTGGGTGAATTCTCCTTGATGCTCAATATCAATGATCGTCAATTCTACTCTGAGCGGAGCACCTTGGAATTTCGTGATGACAGAAATGATTCCTCTCGACCATTTTATCGATCGGTCCGCCAATTGAATAATCTCTCGTATCTTCCGAATCGGTCCAAGTTTGAGTTCATGAAATACAGAGGTCGGAAAGATATTGATAGGTGCATCGTCATCAATCCGAGCATGAGTGAAGATTGTGTCTTTGATTTCACAGTCAAATCTAGGCAACCGCTTCACTATGCGGCTCTTGGTTTTTCTCCTCAACACCAAGGAGGAGGCCATTGACAAGATATGTCTTTCGGTCTTTGTTCTAATCCTGTCCGACTTTTTCGTCGTTAATTTGTCTATTACAAATCCTTTAAGATCGGGGAAGTGTTCAATGGCCTGTAGAAAGGGAAGTTCAAAAATCAATTTCTTTCCTATTGCTTCCCGTACAGCAGGATCCAAATTCTTCAGATCTTCTTCACTTTCAATTTTTATGAAATTTTCTGAATTTTCATTTTTTGTGATTTTCAAATATTTCTATTTTTTTGGTATTTTCTGGGTGGTGTGGGGGTGTGATGTGTTCTTCAGATGAAAAGGGGCCTTGATATTCAAAGCGATAGTCAGCGGCATAGTCATTTCTAGGGGAGTAATATATAGAAGTGATATTGTCAGAATTGTCCCTAGGTCCCTGACTATCCGCAAAATTTTCAGTCTCAGATCCAATTATTTCCTCATTCATTCTCATGTCCGAGCTACCAGAGAATAAAATTAATCGATCTGCAAGTTCTTGAAATCTATCTTCCATTAAATAAAATTTCTTATTCATTCTCAAAATATTCTCCAAAATCTCTTCATGACCAATTACGGGAGCAGTTGGGGTATGTTTTTATAATTGAATGTCCTCTTCTATTTTTCTATATGTACTAGGAGAGGGGTCTCTTGAAATATCCGATATACGATTATCATTTTTTGAAAGTATCTCCTCAATAATCATGGAAGGTGGTTGCTCATATGGTCTAGGTATGTGGAGTTGGTCCAAGGGGAGTTCAATTCTTTGAGTGGTCGGACCTTGATATTGGGGAGTCAGCATACAGGGTTGATGTGTTCCTATGTGGTCGGCCCAATCCTCTGTATGAGTGAAGAGGGGGTTGTTATGTTCAATCCAAGATAATGATTTTTCATTGGTGTTCAAGATCGATGGAAGAGGTGAAGAAGTGTTCAATTCGATCATGTGATTATCATCTCCCATGAATGATGGATTGACATTTACCGAATATGAAGGATGAATTGTATGATCAGCGTAAAGAGGATTGATAAATGAAGAAGTAGAGCCCTCAATCATTTGTTGGTTTGTCTGCTCTGAATACAAAGGGTTGTCATTCATGAAACAGATCGGATTAGTAGAGGGAGATGGATTTATTGGTGGTTGAGGGGGAGGTGTTTTGGGTCTAACCGATACGAATTCATTTTCATAGTATAGCTCTGATGGATTCTCGGATAAACGTTCGGCTATTTTTGAAAGAGCTGAAAGGAATGAGGGGTTGGGTCTGCAAGAGTTATTGGAGAAGAATTCCATGGTGAATTTTAAATCAAGAAAGGAGAGAGATGATTGCACGGGATAGTCAAGAGAAATTTTATCAAATGTGCGGCTGTTGATCTTGAAATCGGTTCACGCACACCAATGCAAACACAATTCAAACCCCAGGTTCACCAACGCACACAATGAAGCCGTAAGAGTTCGGCTATTATCTTTTCAATTTTAGTTGGTGATAAATCAATCTTGGCAAAAATTTAGCGAGCTGAAATTTCGGATTTGGGCTCTACCCTTAAGTGTTGTCTCTTGCTCACTAAGAAAAATAGAAACATCCAAGGTCGGGGTTGCTCTGCCGCAAAAATTCTTGATTTTATGGGTTCTTAAGATCGACTATATTAGCAGTCCCAATTTTAATAAGGTGATCACTGAAAAATTAGATGAGCACAAATACACGTCTATCGTCCAGTCCCAATTTCCTTTAAAATTATGTGATAAAATAAGAGGGAGGAATTCGAGAAAAGCCGGTGCATGCGAAAACAATGATGTATGCTCAGTTAGAAGACTTACAGTGCCTCTTTGCAATCTCCATGTGGGATGCAATACAGAATTGAAAAATTATTCTAAAATGAGTGCAAGCCGATGAAAACCGCACCTAAGCAGAAAGTTCTATTAGCGGGAAGAATTGAGTTAAATTTTTAGCTAAGTTGAACGATCTAATGTGCGTCTCAATTAAGTGCAGTATGGCTTAAGTCCTACGAGCACAAGAAAAATATAAATGCTCTGAGAGCCGTATGTGCAGGTCTATCCTAATCGCCACTCAAGTCGGGCCCCACCCTCACCGGAGAGTGAAACAAGCCACGACACACCACAAGAGGAGTTCAGAGTCTTTTTTACACACGCGAGAGTCCAAACGGACACCGCTGTAAATGAGCAGAAATTGAAATTTGCAGAAATTAAAAACCTAGACTCTACGCTCTCTCACGACTCGACTCGATCTTAATAATTGCGGCTTCTTCGGATGTCGGTGAAGACGCGTCGGTTTCTTGAAAAACTGCTACACGTACACCGGATAACTCACAAGAAAAATAAGAGAGAGGATGTCAGAGAGTGACTCACGAAATAATCTAGAACAAAATACTGAAAAATAAATGCTGAAAATAAAGTGGTATTTATAATGAAAATTCGGGGGTCAGACTACCCGAATGCGGAAAATCGAACAAAAATGTCAAAACACAAAACTAAGCTGTTTGCCTCCCCGGCAACGGCGCCATCTGACGGGTCTGGAAACGCTGAGTTAAGAAGTTGTTTTCAATCTTGTTCGTGCTAAAAAATATGGCGTTCGTTGTAGGCGGCCATCGGAAACAACCAAGAAATAACCAGAAACTTTTAATAATTTTTAATCAAGTGGTCTTATGTTTATTTTACTTGGGTAAGTCCCAAGGTCGATCACAAGGAGGCAAAGGAACAACCTAGAGTTCTGTTTATCAAAAGTCTTGCACGATTTTCGAGACGGTCTTTTTTTGGAATTTTTAATGCAAATAAAGGATGCAAGATGCAATCTCGACCAATTTTAGGGACTAAAATACAAATTACGATCAAACAATGTCCGAAAAATACAAAACTTGGCCACAATGTAAAGTATGACAAACTGAATGCACTATAATTTGTTTGGAATTTTGGATGGAATTTGAATTTTTTATGGATTTTTAAATGCAAACAAAATGATTTTCAATATTTAATTATAATAAATATCAAACCTACATATTTTCGAGGACCAAAATTATCTAAGATCTATCACTAGGGGATTGATCTCAGAAAAATCCTAAACCTCAAAAATGTGAGATCTAATACCTATTAAAAATTAAATAGTGAAATGTGCAAAAAGATTTTTACAGGGCAAATTATGCATGCAAATGCAATTCTTTTTTAGCATAATGTTAAGCACAATAATCTCTACAATGTGTTAATTTTCAGGGATTTTTAAAGCTCTGGTTAATCCAATACAAAATTTAGAGCATAAAGTGGGTATTTTACAATTTTCCACAGAATAATTGATTATTAATTAACCAATGATCATAAAAATATCCACAATATGTCCGGATGTAGAGAATTAAGTGTAGAACAAAATGCTATTTTTAGATAAATAAAATAATGTAGAGAAGATGGCCAAAACTGAGGGGGAACACAGGGGTTTAACTGCAATTACAAATATAAACAAAATAAAATGTAGGGGGAGGGCTATTATGCAAATACCAATAAATGTTGGGGCGTATCTGTAATTTACCCAGAAAGTCATGTGCAAAGCACGTGACCTCTGGGTCTTCTGGAGAAATGGAGGGAAGCTGGGGGTATCGATGCAAGTTCCCCCAGACGCACGTGCATAGCACGTACGTGGGGGCCTCGGGTTACGGCCCGGTGGTCGGTGGTAGAGACTGCAGCGAAGCGCTTCTCCGATGACGGCTTTGCGAAGGGTGCTTGCGGCGATGCGACAAGGCGGGCGGAGATGCCTATGAGGAACGTCGGAGGTCGTCGGCTAAGGAGGTTGCGGCAGAAGTCGATGATGATGTCGATGACGAAGGTCGGAGTGAGGCGGTTGGCGGAGGTGTTGAGCGTGGAGTAGCGATGGCCGACAAACGGCCGGGGGGCGTCGGTGGCGAGTCATTGACGAACGCGAGGTCGAATGGATCGTTGGCTCGACGCCAAAGGGCGGAGCACGGCAGTTCGTGGCGGAGGGGCACGCTGCAACGAGGGTGAGGACACCCTCGGATCTCGCCGGCATATGTGCGGAGGATGGATGTTGTCACTGCCGCCCCTCCGACTAGTAGGGCTAACGGCGAATGCCAGTCTTCATCTGCGGTCGTGCCTTAAATAGAGCGAGGGTCGAAGGCGGAGGTGGTTGGCGGGTGAAGGGCGCGGAGAAATCGGGGGCGGTAGTTGCGAGGAGTCGTCGGCGGAGGAATCGAGGAGAAGAGCGGCGGCGGTTGGCGAGGATTGCGGGTCGGCGAGGGTTGTTGCGGAAGGGGGTGGCGCCTGGGGAAGAAGGCCGAGGGCCGTCCGATCGGCCGAGATCGAACGGCCCAGATGTCGACCCGTGGCGGGAGAAAGGACAGGGGGCGCGACACGTGCGGAGCACGTGCCTGGGGGCACGTGCCTCGCATGTGCGTTGGCTTTTAATATTTTTTTTTAAAACGAGTAATAAAAACCCGAAAAACTGCTGACACGTGGCGGCACCACAAAATTCAAAAATAAAATCTTTTGTAAAATCAAATAGAAATAGCAAATGACTTCGGATCGAAAAGTTTTTCACAAAAAATGCTCGTCTCGACGAGATCTACAACTTTCATGAAGACATCAAAGCCAAAATTAGTCAAATGTAAAAAGTGAATTTTTGGGGTATCATGTGTACATAGAATACCTTGATTTTTGGGTTTTGTATTTTTTTTATTATTTTTAAACAAGATAAAATCTGGAAAAATATAGAAAAATCAAAGGTAAATAAAAACACCTTAATCTAATTTTTTTGGATTTTTATTAATAAAAAGAATATGTACATAAAATATAGGTCAGAAAACCGCTAAAATATACAATGTACAAAAGAGGCCCAAAACTCAACTTTCACATACGAGCTCCGATTCACTTGGTCTTGTTTTGAAGGTAATTGAATGTGCATTAGTTCAAAAGTGAGTAGGATAAATCGGACACTGGATTGGGAAGATATGTGGCTTTTAGTCCGACAATCCTGAAACTAGGGTTTGGGTTTTTGGTCCATTAATCAGGGTTAGTGAATTTTTTGTATTTTTCATTTATTCTTGTTAGTGATCCTGTACACATTGGAGGTGGTTTTGGGTTATGCGGAGTTAGCATGAAGATGTTAAAAATCTGGGAAGTTAGGCTATTTACTGCTCATTTTTGGCTTGTATTTTTGGCTTCTTATTGTATGCAGAAATTATGGATAAAATGCCATTTTTATGAAAACATGCATGAATGCTAATTATGCAGAATAGATGCAAATATGCTATTGATTTTCAGGGAATTGAGCTTAATAAATGAGATTTAGAGTGATGAATCCCAGATTCATCAGTCATCAGTGTCACTAGACTACGTTGAGACACATTAACCACTTATTGTAATTCTTAAGCTAGTAGATTTCCACTCGTGTGTTTCCCCAAGTTAAAGGATTCTACCTTGTCACCACCTCATCTGTGTTGAACTACGTGGAAAGTGTGTGTCCAAATTAAGCCATTGTCTAAAAGGGCCATGCATGTGTTGTGAAATATTCTACTTAGACCAATCAAGAGGATATGTGAGCAGCATGCATGTGTTGTGAAATATTCTAATTAGACCAATCAAGATGGCATGTGAACATAGTCATATGGACTCAAAGAATTAAGCCGCTATGATATGAACAGTCTCAACTCCAATTCCTTTAAGGTTCCTCTGAAATGAGTGGACTAACATCTTAACCAAGCTCCATTCTTCAATTTTATTCTAGACTAGATTAAGCATCAATATCGTTTTACAAAATTCAAATGCGCGTGCAAGAAAAACAAATTTATATTTTCTCAAAGAAAATAAAAGAAAAAAAGGATAAACCTTTTCTAAAAGAGGTTTATAGACATCTTTTGTAAATTTTATGGATTTTATCTTTTCTAATTTTTATGATAATTTTAATAGAGAATTATACATATTACAAGAATTTTATAAACCTTTTACAAAGAAATACAAAAATGTATTCAAGATTATACATATTTTATACAAGATTTTACAAAAAAGAATTTTTATTTACAAATTTTATGTATAAATATCAAAGAGGATTTTATCTACAAAAGAATTTAATATACAACTTGTAAATACAACTTCTATACAAAGATTTCATTTATACATGATTTAATTTACATAAATTGCAAATACATATGTCTTTTATACACTTGTTGATTTTACAATAAGTTTACAAATAATTTATATATCCATAATTTATATCCCACGTGACAACATATTTTATAAAAAATTTACAAATATTGTACAAAATCTTTTACAAAATATTTTACAAATAATTTTAAAAACCTTTTACAAAATATTTTACATTTTTTTCAAAACTAATTTTACAATTTTTTTACAAATAAATTTACAACTAATTTTTTAAACAAGTTTTGCCATCATTTTTATTTTCAAATATTTTACAAATATTGTTATACTATAAATAATTTTGGTACAAAATAATTTACAAGTTTTTTACAATCTAAATAATTTTACAAATGTTTTACAAAAATTTTTACAAAAATAATTTACAAAGGTTTTTACAAATAATTTTTACAAATAACTTTACAAAGCATTTTATAAAAATGTTTACAAATATTTTTACAAAATATTTAAAAATAATATTACAAAATATTTTACAAAAAAATTTTACAGAAGATTTTACAAATTTTTTCTACAAGTATTTTACAAATCATTTTTTAAAAACATTTTTATTCCAATTTTATAAATAATAGCCATATTATTAAACAAAAGTACAAGTTATGGCTAAAGTATATATACGTTATATACGACATCTCTGATACTTAGCTCAAACTATATCCTCATAGTGACAAAAAACAATAAAGGAAGGCATAACTCGTGCTAAGTATAGAAAAGTGAAATGAATCCTATGCTACAATGACTCAAAGAATGAAAGAATAAAATGGATAGAATTCGATGATCCCCTGTATACTTAGGATCAAATAATCCTAAGTATAGAAGATTGTGCAAACTGGGAAGACCGAGGAAGAGAATGTACACGAAATCAACGATTTGACATGTCCCCCCATACTTAGGGTAAAAGACCCCTAAATATAGAAGAGAAAATCAAAAGTTGAGTGACAAGTGAGAATAAAAGAAACTAAGAGGAAAATATCAAGATGAAAAGGAATGGCATCACTCCCCCTATACTTTGGGTAAAAGAACCCTAAGTATAAGTAGCAACATGAATAATGAAATGGAATGAAAATGAACAACTTGATGTCTACACCCCCTATACGTAAGATAAAGTGTGTCCTAAGTATAGCAAAAATCCTAAGCAAGACCTGGGATGTAAAACAAAATTGGAAGAAACAAAGAACAAATCAGGACAAAACATGTATACACAAAGTAGACAATGTTGAGATGACTATCAACAAGCGCTAGAATTTACACCCCTAGCTGGGTGCAAAGGATATGATGAAGAAGTGTTGAGGTTCAGAATGGCATCTGTAAGGCACATGCCATACTTTTGTTGTAGTCTTGGTGTGAGAACAACAACGAAATCAACATTGTAAACAATGACACTCGGATAAGCACATGTGGGTGTCTATTATCAGGTAAATAGAAGAGAAAATAAAATCGAGAATCGGTAGTACAAATGAAATCATCATCAAAAGCTCAAAATGGAGTGAATGGGTAGAGCCGAGAAAATTAAACATGGAGAAAGAAGGATCAGTCATGGAATCCTCCACATCAATCACCATCTCAAAAAGGTATGCAAAGTCAGGATCAGAAGACTCATTAGGAAAACTGATATCCGATGCACATTATGGAGAAAAATCAGATAAATCATCAAATAACTCAAAGATCAGCTCATCCTTGCTAGCATCATCAAGGAGAGAAGAAACAGACTTGGACAAATCAAAAGTATTAGGAGACTCGGTCTCGTCATCTGACTGATCGGATACACTCTTAAGAAGTGAAACTGAGTACACCGAGTACGTGGCATCCTCCGCAGATAACCCTCGAGGAGCAATGCCAATTTGTTGGTGAAGAAAGCGGGATCAGAATCTAACCGGGAATATAAGCTATTGTCAAGCATCCACTCCTCGCACCAAAATGCATCATTAACTGAAGATTATATCTGAACAATTTGGAAACAAGAATTTGTACTGGTCAACAACGCGGAAGATGACAAAGCATCTGAAACTGATCTTCGAGCTATGGCAATGCTAGCTATCATTTGGTCCTCATAAAATGTACCAATCTCTTAAAACAAGAGGATAAAAGGCTCAAATACGGGACTATCAATGTATGACAAATCAAAATAGTGTCCCTTGTCTAGCCCTGGTTGTTGGAATGGATCAAAATATCCAGATGAATCTGAGAAGTACCTATGAAGAATGGAATTTGTCTCGTCCTGACATGGAAACTGGAAAGGTTGAAATAGCATGGGCTCCTCCTGCCTCTTGAAATACCGGAAGAGCTAGTATCCAAGAATCATGAATTGTGAAGTATGGATTTGACTCAAACTCCGACTGGAAGACCAATGGAAACTCAATCAGTGACTGAAGATGTAAACTCACGGTAACTGTCCCATCTTCTATCGTATGTGTTGTTGTAGTATCCACATCTACTGACTAGTGTGTGAAATCTGAATCCTCGTGAAGTGTCTCATACATGACTGGTGATGCATCTCCCTCGCGTGTTATCTCAACTAAATCATATCGTGAAGACTGAGAAGTCAACGAGATGTTATAAAGATCTCCAAAGATGGTCCAAAGTGAATTAACATCAAGACTGTTGTATGAACCACCACATGAGGCATCAACCAGTCTCTGCTGCTCGGCGGTCATCCACTTATAGAAGATCTGTACAAGGTCAGACCAAGATTTCGTGATCCGGAAATCTCCTCAAGAGTTTAATGAATCTCATCTATGAATCACGTAATGGCTTTCGAGGGTTATTGAACAGGGTTTTTCACGGGTCTGATATGTCCTCACAAGGAGAAGACAAAATCGATGTAGCAACCCATAAGAAACCCTAGTTCAAACAATAATTAACCTACAATCAATGATCACAGAAATGCAAAGTGTGTAGACTTAAAATTTATTTTATTTAACTCTAGAAAATGTGTGTATAGTGCAAGTACGTAGAGTGTCGAACATAGGGAGACAAGCCAGTGTCGCATGTACATTATTTATAGATAAATAATGAATAAATAATATAGGTATATTTTATACAATTACTCACTCAAATAATAAACGAATTAATTTGAGGGTTTTAAAATTAAAATATAATAATTAAAATTTCAGTTATTTTTTATATTTCATATATTTTTTAATTTCTAATTTTATATTTTTATTTTATTTTTATATTTTTAGTTTCTTTTTTCATTTTTAAATATATAATTTAGATATATATGACTATATAGATATATAATATAAAGTAATATAATTATAAATATAATTAAAAATAACCAAAAAATATAGAATAAAATTTTTTATAATTTTTTTATTTTTCTATTTTTTTATTTTTCACGAATTTGCTAATTTTTAGGTATTTAAGGTCCTAGATACACAAAATCAGAGACTTTTTAATAGGGTCGAATTATTTTGGAATTTCAAAATATAAAAAACTTCTAAAAGTTTCCAAAACTATTTTTAATGTATAATATAAAATATTAAAGAAATTCAGAGATGAAAATAAATGTTTTCAATTTTTAAAACATTTTTATAATTTTTATACGGATTTTGGAGCTTTTAAATTTTAAGTGATTTTCTTTTTCTATTTTTATATCTTTTTGGTTTGGAACTAACAAAACACAATCATACACTAAAACTTTTTTGGAATTTTCAAATATAGTTTTTTTTTAATTTTTGGATTTTTTTTAAAGAAAACATTAATAAATTGTGCTATTTTAATTTTCAATAAATTGGAAAAATGCCTAAAATACAAAATTAAAATTATGGCATGAAAGATCAAGAAAGCATGCACCTTACCCTATTTTCTATGTTTTTTAGAACATGGGTGGTAGTTATAAAAAATAAAAAAAATAAACACAAAATTTTACTTAAAGTATTTGGGTATATTTGCAATTAAAATAAAAGTCCAGGTGCAAAATGCAAAATATCTAAAAGTTTACAACTGGTTTTCAAATTTTAAAGACTAAATTACAAATACAAAAACCATAGGGATAGAAGTAAAAAATGCCTTGCTCGCAACGGGGACCACATGAGTTGAGCTGGCAAGGACCTAAAGTTAATATCAACAAGGCACATGATTCACTTGTAAATTTTACAATTTTTACAACTATTGCAGAAAGTTTAAGCATTAACTATTAATATACAAAAATGAGGGGGTCATATATGCAATTTATACAATGCTCGATCCATCGCCCGAGAACTTCTCGCTTAGACATGTGGCGAGCTGGAAACATGTGATACCCCTTCTTGGATCTAGGGCTCGGATTAGATTCCACGGTGGATCAAACGATGGTGGTTCCCCCAAATCCGACGACTGCAAGACGATCTGTAGCTCCCCCCCCCCCCAAATCGGATGGCAGATGCTCCTTACGAAGTACATGGAGGAACTCCTCCTTCGAACTTCAATATTCAAATCCTCTCAGCCCCGAGCCTATTTCTCGATGATGAAGTTGTCTACATGCACGGGATGTTGTCTGCAGATGATGATGATGGTCCTAGAATGGTCCAGATCCCAGTGGTGGCAGACCTAGAGCTCAAAGAAGAACAAGGGCACTTGGGACGAAACTTTGTGCTCAATTGACCCCTCAGATGGGTCCTTCAACGCATGCACATGAAATAAAATACATGGCGATGAAAGGGAAAGGGTATTGGCCATTATTGGTGGTTGATCGAGGGTAGAATGAAGGTGGATGGTCGAGGTCTAGTGAAGTGGAGGGGAAGGACCTCAATGGACCAGATCTGATGAAGATTTGGGTGGTCAATGAAGGGCGAACGATCGAGAAATGATTGGGCAAGGAAGTGAGCTGGTTGGTGGAGGTCAGAATAAAGTGGAGATGACGAGACAGAGGGCCAGAGCTCGAGAACTCCGACGAGATGAAAAATAAATTATTTGGATAACCCTAATAATTAAAGTCTAAAATAAAAGCGCAAAATGAAAACTAAAACTAAATCTACCTAAAAAGGATGGGAAAGGGTACCTCAAACGGCCTGAGAGCGCGAGAAAGACCTCAACGCTAGTGTGATCGATGGAGATGGGCGACAATGCCTCTTCTTTACTCCTTCTCACTGTAAACCTCACCAAATGCAAGCTGTCACCTCGACAATGGTGTTTGGATGGGTTTTATGCACTGAGAATGGGAGAAAGGTGATGATACAAGTTTTGCGAGGGCCTAAAATAATATCCTAATGGAGTGCGAAGATAGAATGTCGCTGAGGTGACCGCTTACAATACCACATGGTCAGTCAACAATTAACCCACACAATGTATGAATAAAAGTTTATTATAGCCTACAATGAAATGTATAACAGACAAGTAAAGTAGGGGTTGAACACAGGAAACAATGGATGACATACAATCAATATTTAACAGAGAAAGACAATAAATGATTTTGGATTTTTAAGGGAATTTTGAATTTTTGTGGGCTTTTTAATATATTTTCTAACAGATTTTTGTTTTTATATTATTATTTTTTAATCATATTTAATTTTGTATTTTTTATATTTATGTTTAAATAATTAATATAAGAATATATAATTATATGTAATATAAGGTATTATAATTATAAATGCCACTGAAAATAAACAAAAAATTACAGAATTAAATTTTTGTGTTTTATTTAATTTTATACGATTTTTGTGATATTTGGGGATCTTTTAACTAATTTGTATATATATTTAAAGTCAAAAAGAAGGCAAAACAATGAATAAGATAAATTGGCCAAACTATTTTGGAATTCAAAAATAGCTAAAAGCTTCGAAATTTTCCAAAACTATTTCTAATATATAGATAATGATGTAAAGAAAAAATAGATACAAAATAAAGATTTTTAGTGTTTTTGGTGTTTTTTATATTTGTATAAAGGATTTTGGAGCTTTTTAGTCTTTTTCTATTTTTAGTGGTTTTTGGTCTGGAGTTGTAAAAGACAATAATACACAATTTTTTTTATTTTTTTCAAAAAGGTTTTATATTTTTATGATTTATTACTGTGAATAGGGAATAAAAGCTCACTTTTTGATTTTTTTTATAAATAGAAAACAATCTTAAATTACCTAACCAAAAATATATGTGGTATAAATATATGTTAGGTATTTATAAGAATTTTCTACAAATTTTTAAAGACCTGGAGTTAATTTTCACAAAATAAAAGCTACAAAAAGAAAATTCATACTAGCATGGGCATTGTGTAAGTATTGAATGTTTTAGACTAAACATGAACACTCTAGAGAAGTACATGGAGCAATCACGTAATTTTTCCAAAAATATACTCAAAGGGTATTTTTGTAACTCAATACAAGTATAGGGGGACAGATGCAATTGTTCCAGAAAATAATGCACTATTTTGTGAATTAAGTAGACTCAAATAAAATACACAAAGTTCTAAGGTCTTAGGTGTAAAAAGCCCAGACCCCTCACGCGCACAGGCACGTGAGGTGATGTGGCTTGGACCTAAATAGTGATAGTACATGGGTGTGCTTGCAACTTTTACCAAAAGTTTTAAACTAAATAACAAACTTACAAGACTAAAAGATAAATAGACAAAAGTGGGGGAATAAGGTCCAAAATACCCCCACTAAGTGTGCGACCGGACGATGGATGGTGTGCCACTTATCCACGCGATGAACATCTGACGGTTGGTACCCCTTCGTTGATGAAGCATCGAGATTAGATCTCGAGGCAGATCTAACGATCGAGGGCGTGCAAGATCCAACACCAATTGTTACGTTTGATGTGACTAGATGATCGGACAGCTCCAAGGGCGGTTGGAAGAACTAGGATGAACAACGGGTAGGGCTCGCTTCGATCTTGTCTCCTAGGCATCTCCAACCACTCGGGCAACCTCCCAGATGGTTCAAAATGACACCAAGGCTCCTCTGTGTCATTTAAGCGTCTAAAAATGGCTCAAGGGGCTCTGACGAGGATAAACGGATCTTGAGACCTGAAAGGGCTTCTGAACATCAATACTTTCTGAAAAGTGGGCTTTCTCTTTGGTTCCTGCAGAAGCATGTTAGGGGGCAAAAAGTGAAGCTATGGAGAGCTTCAGGGGTCGGAATGGATGCGAGGTGAGGTCAGACGATGTTCTCCGGCGAGCGGTGGAGGAGGGAGAACTGATCTCTCGATCTATGCAAGATCGAGGGGAGCGAGGGTGTGTGGGGTGTTCATCAAACGTAGGGGAAGATGATGGCTATGAAAGTGGAGTCAGGGGGTAGCTGGATTGGTCAGGAACAAGCGACGGAGCCGCAGCTCCGGTGAGGAGGGAATTTTTGGTTTTACGAAAATAAAACAAGATCAAATAAAATAAATGATATCCATACACTAATGTTATGCTAAGGAATAGAAAAAACAAGGAAAGAAGAAGAAAGCTCACTAAGAGCACACTTGGAGTGAGCTTCAGGCGAAGGAGCTCTGACAAACTGGATCGCCTCAATTCGACACCCTGCAAGACCCCGGAGATGTTGATCAGCCTCCTACTGTCACCAGGAAGGGGAATCGAAGCTCAAACCTAGGGTTTATGGGAAGAAGAAGGATCAGAATTCAAGGAAGGTGGGAGGCGAGGTTATGTATAGGGCATCTTCCTCGTGGAATGGTGCTCGACTTAGAGGCTCTTGGATCGATAAGAAGGGTCGGCATCTAAGTTCGATCTTCGAGGAGGAAAAGTCAAGATGACATCAAGCTAAATGGAAGCAAGAATCAACCATGAAAAATCAGAGGAAGATGTTTCAAAGGCTATAACAACCGTAAAATTAAGGAGAAAGGGCAGTTGGCCAAGATCAATTAGGGCTGAGCCCGATTGGTCCATGTCAGTTGCTAAGAACAAAAATAAATTAAATCCTTTATTAATTCAATTAAAAATAGTAAATTATTTTATAAATTTTTGGTTAAACATCAAAATGCTTACTATTTTATGTAATATTTTAATATGATTCTTATTTATTTTTATAAGTTGATTTATTATGAGTTACTTTTTAAGGTTTTATTTATAGGTATATTTACCAATATTTATATATTTTATTTTGATTATTTTATTTTCTTAATTTATATAAATATAAATTATTTTTATATACTTTAATATATTTTATTATATTTTTCTAATGTATTTTTTTACACTTAAATAAATATGTATATTAATTGTATAGCTACAAGTATTGTATATTCGTCTATATATTTTTATATCTATTTTATTTTATTGAGTTTTATGTTTTTATTTTATTTTTATATTATAAATAATATTTACAAGGGTATAAAAGTATAAAATGAATAAAAGAAATAAAAGAATAATTTTCCCTTTTATTTATCTACAGGTATATTGTACAATGGGGTCCAAAACCTAAATCTTGCATCTTAACTCCAAATAAGTGAAACCACCTTCAATAAATAGCTTATGAAAAGTTATATACAATTAAAATGATTTTGATGCAATTTGAGTTCATATGGAGAAGATATGGATCTTGGAAGTTTGGATTTGGATTCTTATTCAGAATATAAAATGTACATTGTGAATTATTTTTGTGTAAAATTAATTTTGTATTTTTCTATACATTTTTATCTACAACTTTCATGTTAAAAAGTTTCTTTATTTGAGATATAAATAATAAAGAATAAAATAAGTCCCAAAAATACAATATTGGAGCATAAAAATTAGGACTTTTATTGTGTTTTTTACTCTTATTCCCCTACTTTATCCTTTGTTGACCCAGTCATTAAGACGCCTAGGTCTCAGGGTTTTGGATCATAAAATACCTTTAACATTTTATTTTGTTTATTTGTTTATTTTGACTTTAAACAATATATTTTATACACCATTTTATATAATAAACAATTAATGTTAATTTTTACTAAATAATGATATTTATATGCATTTAACTAGGGTTTAAAGGCTAAAATTAAAGAATAAAGGTGATGAAATGGAGATTCATCGAAAGGGAACCAACCCTTCAAAAATGGCGAGGGGAGAAATTATATACATATGTGATGTGGTGATTTCAAGGGTGGATTGCGAGCGAAGGAAGAGGGGATGGTGATGGATGGTGATCAAGGAGTAGAATGATGTAATGGGTCAAGGAAGAGGAGACATGGCGGATGCATGAAAACGACAAGAAGTAGGTTCGATCGATGGGTCTTACAAGAGTTGGAAGATGGATGTACAGTTGACCCTAGGTCAACAAAAGAAATGATCTGGTTGGTCTACATGGACCAACCAGGAAAAAGAGAATAAAAGTTTATTTATAAATTCAATTATAATTAATAAATGAATTAACTAAATTTTAATTATAAAATTCTAAATGTTTATTATTTTATGTAGTATTTAATTTATATTTTTATTTATTTTTATGATGTTATTTATTGTAAACTAATATTTACATGTATAAGTATGTGTATATTTACCTATATTTTATATATTTTATTTTATATTTTAGATTTTATTATTTTATATACATAATTTATATATTTATAACTTGTTTAAATATACTTAGATATATTTTTATTGTATTTTAATGAGTTTATTTGTACACTTAGTTAAATATATGTATAAATTATATAAGTATATGTATAGTATGTTCATCTATGTCTTTTATACAATAATTTATTTTAGTATTTTCAAGGTTTTATTTTATTTTAATTATGTACATATAATTTAAATAATATTTACAAATATACAAAAATATAAAATAATTAAAAATATAAATCATAAATAAAATGATTTATTTTATTCAGGTATATTGTACAATAACGATCCAAAACCTAACTTTTGCATATCAACTCCAAATTAAATGAAACCACCTTCATTAAATAGCTTATTAAAATTTATATATAATTAAATATGATTTTAATGCATTTTGAGTTCATGTAGAGGAGATACGGGTCTATGATATTTGGATTTTGGATTTTTATTTTGAGTATAGAATGTACACTTTATATTATTTCTGTACGAAATCAAGTTTGTATTTTTTATATATCAATTTCATGTACAAAGTTTATTGATTTAGGTTATAAATAATAAAGAATATAATAGGTCTCAAAACTTAATTATTTGGAAAAATAAATAGGGATTTTTATTGTGTTTTGGGCCCTTATCTCCTCCTAATTTATTCCTTATCGACCAAATCAATTCTTGACTTGGTCTCGGGGTCTAGAGTCATAAAATATCTTTGGTATTTTATTTCTTTTTATTTTCTTTATTCTTTTATTTTAGCTTTAAATATTGTGTAAAATATTTTATACAATAGTTATACCATAATTAATGAATGTTATTTTATGCAAAATAAGGATATATACGTGCATTCAACTAGGGTTTAAAGGCCAAAATGAAAGAATAAAGTGATGAAATGGATATTCATTACCCCTCATACTTGCCTTTGTTAGTTCATAGCAAATAGTTATGCCTATAAGTGCATAAAAGAAAAAGAAAAAACTTGGATTGATTTTAACTATCGAACTTGTCTTCATAAAATCAAAGTTTGGAGCTCAGTCGGACCTTTGAAATTTTAGGTGTGGTCGGAACCTTATTAGAAATCAGATTTAAAACACAACAACCTCCAAGATCTATAAAAATCTACTCAAGTCTCCTCAATATCCAAGTCAGAATAAGTCAACTCATATGCTAACCCTTATGACTATGAATATATTTTGGGCGGTGTGTGATATATAGCTCTCCTTGGTCGAAGTAGTAAAAGTCAGTCTTCTCCAACATAGTTACCCTAAATCCCCAATCTAATGTCTCTTTCCTCAATAAGCAGAGTATTCCCTTCTAAGTTCAAGAATAACCAGCTCAAGAAGATGAGGTAGAGAGAAGAATGACATGTAGCCAATATAGCTACCTATCCTAGGATGCTTGACCAGTGTAGTAAAGTCATCTGGCTACAGGCTCACATACATATGACTTTGAAGCTCAAGCTTGCTTATTGACTATACGAATATATACATACTTCGATAGGGACTAATTTTTCTTGGAAAATTTCCCATCTTTTATTTTTTTATTTTTCTATTTTTTGAATATTATAGACAACATCATTTACATATGGACATTCTCCTCTTGAGCAACTAGATTATCCCTCTTTGGAAGCATTATTGCAACCTACAACTTTTATCTTTAGACCTCATTGCTACTAGATCAGGTTGGGGTACTGATTAGTCAGATATACCCTAAGTTAATCAAAGTGAATTAAGCATTTAGAATAATGAATGTGCCATTTCGTTGTAGGCGGGTAATCGGAATCAATCAAGAAATAATCACTTAAATATTCAATTCATTAATTCAAGTGAGTTTATGTTTTTTTACTTGGGCAAGTCCCAAGGTCGAACTCATGGAGGCAAAGGAACAACCAAGGTTAATGTCTATTAAATTTCTTATGTGGTTTCAAGGCGGAATATTTTTGGTATTTTTAATATAATTTCTGGATGCAAATGAAAATACAGGCCAATTTTAAGGACTATAAAATATATTATTGATCAAACGATGTCCAAAAATTACAAAACTTGGTCGAGATGTTAGTTATGGTGAAATTAATGCACTTTAAATTTTTGGAATTTTCTGATGTAATATAAATATTTTATGACTTAATGAATGCAGATAGTGAAATTTTCAATAATTAATTATAATAAAGATTAAATCTACTTATTTTTAGGAAATAAAATTATCTAAGATATATCACTAGGTAATCTATCTCAAAAATCATAAACCCTAAAAATGTTGAATTTAATACCTATTATAAATTAATTACTAGACTACACAAAATGATTTTTATAGAGCATAATATCCATACAAATGCAATTCTTTTTAGGCACAATGTTCGCAACTAATTCTATTATCTGGGATTTTTTGATAGTTTTTCGAGCAATGGTTAATTATCTATGAATTTCTAAACACAAACTAGGTGAAATACGTAATTTTTAACAAGAATATTTATTAGTAATTAACTAAAGATCATAAAAATATTACAAGCATGTCATTACATAAATAACAATGATGCAATAAAGAGGTTCAAAATGACAATAGAAACAGGGGTATGTTTGCAATTACAAGAATTAGAATAAAATAGGAGAGGGGCTTAAATGTAATTATTGGCCCTGCTTGGGGGCTTGACTGCAAAAGTTCCAAGGAGCGCATGCTTGGAGGCAGGGATGCTTCTGTAAGTTGGAGGAACCTGGAGGGCTCTTCACAATATGTTCCCCCAATGCGCGTGCTACGTACGTGAGCGGGGGCCTCGGGTCTCGTGCACCCGATGGCTGGCATGGTAAAGTGAATGTGGAGGAGCGGTGATATGGTGAGATGGTTGAGGCGGCTGGGGCGGTGAAGGTGAAGGTCCAAGGAGGTTTGGCCGAGGTCGAGTGGAGGAGGTTCTGGGCGAGTCCTCCCTGGAGGCGAGGTCTTCTCCGGCTAATGATTGAAGAAGTAGGGTTCACATAGAAGAGATGCCTCTCCTTTGACTAGTTGTCGAGGGCTGGAGGAGAATCCTGTATTGTTGGAGCACGAAGAGATCCAAGGTCGTTCCTTCTTGGGAAAGGTCAACCTCCGATGAAGAGCTCAATGAAGACATGTTGCCTAGATAAGGGGCATGTTAGTGACAAGGTTCTGGTAGTGGTGGAAGACTCTGGTGGCTCTGGGAAGGGGACATTGTAGTGCTCGGGGGAGGGCGAACGAAATATGGTGACACGAGGTGGAGCATTGTGTCAGAGATTGGGTACAATAGTTCGAAGCGGACGGAAGAGTAGTTAATAGGGAAATAGAAAAGATGGGGTGGAATCGAAGGAGCTACAAAGATGAAGATGAACAAGGGGGAATGGGGTAGTACTTGGAAGTAGGAGAGATCGATGACGTTTATCAGAGCGGAGCAGCTGCTCTATGGACGATCTGTTGCAACGAGGTCAACGAAGCCTCGAATCTTGCCACTGGAGGGAGTGGAGGTCAGGTTGTCACCACTGAGGGCTTTTCCTCTATTTTTGGTGATCAGCGGATGAGGGTGGATGACGGTTTTAGGGATGGTTTTATAGTAGCGAGGAGCCATGCTTGATTTAGGATATTCAAAGATGAGATCGAGAGAGATGCAGTGCAAAAGATTTGGGGGAGGCGACGGTGAAATCACAGGAGGAACGTGAATCGAGGATTGAAGATACGGGCGACGTGGACGAGATGTAAAGGTGGAGGAAGACGAAGGGAGAGGCAGCGAAATTGGGGGGGATGACATATAGGGAAGGAGATCACAGAGGATGCGGTTGGCGATGAAAATCGTAGAGGCGGCGATCGGCCATAGATGGGAAGCAGGGGCGGTGCAAAATGGGATAGTGGGATAAGGGAGACGATGAGAAAAGGGAGATGGGGGCACATGTTGGGCACGTGTGGCGGAGGCACGTGACCAGCACATGCATGCTCTTTTTTAAAAATATATATAAGGAATGTATATAAATACCAAAAATGTGTGACATGTGGTGGCTTCAGGAGTTGCCACATGTCATCCCCAGGAAATTCAGAAAATAAAATACAATGAAAAATAAAAAAGACATATAAAATGACCTTAAATCAAAAGAATTTATTCATGAAAGTTTCTCATCTCGAGGAAATCTACAACTTTCATGAAGAGACCAAACCAAAATCAATCATTTACACGAGGTGACTTTTGGGGTGCTTTATGTACATATAATACCTTGAATTTTGGGTTTTGTAATTTTTGTCAATTTTAAATAAGATAAAAATTGGGAAAATATGATAAAATCAAATATAAATATTTACAAATTATTCTATTTTTTTGGATTTTTATTAAGTAAGAAAAAGAAAAAATAAAATAAAATATGAAAAAGAGGACTTTTGTACCGACTATTAGTGAACACTTAGATTGGGTTAGTTTCTTTAATTTCAAGCTCGTTTTAGATTATATTTTTTGCATTTTAATAAAACTTTTGTTAGAGAAAATAATTTAAAAATAACTAAAATAAAAAGAATTAATTATGTATATAAAATATAGGTCGAAATCGGGTGAAATATACAATGTACAAAAGAGGCCCAGAATCCAACTTTCACATATTAACTCTGATTCACTTGAACTTGATCTTGTTTTGAATGTAAGTTAAAAAGTGAGTAGGATCAAATCGGACACTGTATGAGGAAGATGTCAACATTTTAGTCTGACATGTCTGAAATTAGGGTTTGAGTTTCTGATCCATTTATTGGTGTTAGTGATTTTTTTGTTCTTTAGTCTTGTTAGTAATAAGTACACAATTAAAGTGGTTTCAAGTGATTTGGAGTTAGCATGAATTAATTAAAAATCTAGAAAGTTAGCTTATTTTACTGGTCAAATGGCTGGGATTTTTGTCTTCTTATTTTATGCAATTGTGAATGATAAAATGCAACTCTTATTTACATATGCATGAATGTTAATTATGCAAGATAATTGATAAAATACAGATGAATTTGGAGGAACAAAGCTTAATTTATTGCTTTTAGAGTGATGAGTCTGAAATTCATTAGGTATAATGGCCACGGAGATGTGATTTATGATGTTTCCATTGGCTTGTGTCTCATGCTGACAAATCCAAACCTCTACCATTTCAACTGAGGCAAGCAAAGTGAAAAGTGCAGGTGTGCAAGCTAGGTCATTATCAATAAGAATCATATTTATGTTCTAAAATATTCTACTTATGCAGTCAAGATGACACTGAACCAAGTCTTGTGGTCTCAAAGAATTAAGTCTAGCAGACCTGAATTGTCCCAATTCTAGTTCCTATAAGGTTCATGCGATTAAGTAGATTAAGGTCCAACCAAACTCCAATTTTCGGATTTTACTTAAACTTGTTCAATTATCAACATCAATCCGAAAATTGTAAATGTTATGAACAATGCAAGAAAATTTTTTTTATGATTCAATTTTATAATTTTGAACTTTTTATGAGATTTAAAAAAATACAAATTTGTATGCGGATTTTTAAAAAGATTTTGCAAATGTTTTGAGGTTTTTAATTTTTCATATTTTTAGGGATTTTTTTCAAAAAAAAGGTTGTTAGAACAAAGGGAATATGTGCACATATTTACACGAGAATGCTCTTGTTATTTGCAAGAATTAGGTGAAGAATTTACGCAGGGTTTATGTACAAAGTTTGTAAAAACTTTATTTGCTTAAATTGTGTCTATGGTTCTCAACATAATTTGAACAAATTTTTACAAACATTTTGAAAATTTTATTTTGCAAACTAATTTGATAAACAATTTTTACAAACATTTACAAAACTCGAAAGTCATTTTGCAAAGATTCTTCAAATAATTTAAATAGATGTTTCAAACCATTTATATAGTTATTAGCCATAACCATTGTATTAATAATGAACCACAAAATCGTCTCTTTAATAGCTCATTTTTATCTTTGTAGTCTAAGAGGCGATCTTGGATATCATGCAGAATACCACACATTTGAATATGTAGAATATTTATAACCGGCAAGTTTACCAAGATCAAACATAGGGATATGAGCTTCCTAGTTGATTTATCAGGAATTAATGACTAAATTCGAGTGATTAAAATATTATATTTAGGCCCTCAAATGCAAATAAATATGTCTATTACAAAATGCACAAACGCATAAAATGAATGAAGCAAAGAATATGCAGAGACAAAACAATATGATCTAAATAAATGAGATATAAGGATTTGATACAAGACCACACAAAATGTGAGATGTATTTTTGTTTTATCTTTTTTTTATGCAAAATAAATGTGACATAAAATGCAAGAGAATATGATGCAAGGAACGACGGTTAACGTACATTGCAGATGATGAGAAATATGCATTTTTATTTGGTTTTTAGAAATAATGCAAGAATGCAATGACATACTATAAGGTATGATGATGCAAGAACATATATGCCCTGAAATAATTGAATTATTGAGCAATTAAGGATGATTCAATTATATTTTAAAATTGGAGTACATAGATGCAACAGAAATTCAATATTGGCATTATCATGAGGAGCAAAGGACACAATGAGCATCTAAAATTTAACATCTTAAGGTATGTGTCAAATGAAATAAATAAGTATGTCATTACGGATAGCATCAAATTAGCAGCACAATAAAATTGAAATCATTCAATTTGGAGTTCAAATGCTCAAGTTATCAAGAAAATAGTGCAAGTGCATAATTATAATAAATAATGAAGATAAACATGCTAAAAGTTACAGAGAGGTCTCTAGAAGGGGCAAGGATAGAATAATGTGAAGCCGGCTAGGCCCCTTCATAATTTTCTCAAGCACACACATAAGGAGTACGCTCATGGGAAGGACCAAACTACAATTATTGAAACATGAAGGGATGTTGATGCAAAATGCCCAACCTGCATGTGCTCGTCACGTGCATGGGCTAGGCTCGGAAACGGGACAAGGATCAAGCAGGTGGCTCAGGTCGCATGTCAACCCGAGGCACCTCAAAGGCGGCTCAGCTCCACCGAGCTTGGTTGCTTTGGTGGTGGTGATGTGGAGACATCTAGACCGTTGGATGGTCAACGTAGAGGTGTCATACAACAGCATCTGCTCAATCTGGAAGTCTTCCTTCGCCACAAAGGTGGCAACAGTAATGGGCTTCCAACAAGGGACCCCCTTCTCCTCCTTTCTCCCCGGAGATGCCTGAAGCCCGGGGAAGCTTCCCGGACATCAGGTAAAGAATCTCGTGGCAAGTAGAGGAGCTAGCAGAGACAGCCATACGTTGGAGGTGGAAGCTCATCGGAGGAGAAGCTCTAGAATGGAGCTCCTCCAATGCATATGATCAAAGGCAATTAAACCTACAAGGGAGTTAGATGACAATAGCTGAAGCGTGTTGGGTATGCGGAGGGCTTAGTAGCGGAGCAAGTGGATATGGCCTGGAGTGGGGGAAGGTCATGGAGGAAAGAGAGAGTGTTCGGAGTGGTTGACATAGGTGTTTAATGGGTGGCAAAGCTCGGAGGGGGCTAGAATTGATGTGAAGTGGTGTGTGTGCATGTAGATAATAATGAGAAATCAAGAGTAAGAAGTATAGGAGCATACCTGGCTGGAGATGGAGTTTGGGCAGAGGAGGTGGCTTGTGCTGAGATCAGGAAGACCTTGGGATCTTTCTTAGTTGAGGACAGCCATGCCTCGGAGCTTGACGGTGGTTCAGCCATCGCGACTTGGCCTGAGATGCCAAGGGTCATCACCTGGGCATAGAGGTCATCATCGCCTCATCAATTCGACGCTCCGTTGTCACTGAAGAGGCAAGAGAAGTTGAGCCTCAGCTTGTGTATTACTGGACAAGGAGGAACAAGGGCGGAGGTGGTTTTAAATAGGAGGAGCTTTGACCGATTACAAATGGTGGAGGGTGTTACTTGTAACGGTTGTGGGAAGAAATGGAGCCATGAGTTGTGATGCCCACGAACCCAAAATGCTCATTTACACAACATTCGTAGTATCATGTTCGCTAGAGATTGCATTGTGTTACTGAAATTTAGGGAAATTTTTCGCGATTCGAAACGACACTCACATTTAACTAACAAGCCATAAAACTACAATGTATCACCAGTTTATTTTGCATTAATTTACATATAAATTTGCATGTAATAAAAGAAGCTACATTATATACATGTATCCCAAAATATAACAGAAGAGAAAGAAAAGCATTAATATTATCCTGAACATAAACTATAACGAGTGTACCTGATAAGAGTAATTGTAAAAGTCCCGGTTCAACTGTCATAATACTGCGATGCAGGTACTTATTCTGCAATCCATAAATTAGGGAGAAAAGAACATCAACAAAAGTTGAGAACAATCCAATTAATTAAAAATAATAGGTAATTCAGTGTCTCCAAAAGAAAGCAAGTAAATAGGAATTAATAATTAACATTTAACGAGCTACTTGCATGGAAATTGATTTTCAAGTTGTTCTATATGTGAATCCCCTTACTTATTCATCCTACCTCAGTTACCTATATTTATAATATATATATATATTATGATCCCTATTTAAGCTATCTCCTTTTCATTAATTATAATATATGTTTGATGGATCTTGGTAATGTGGATGATGGATCTCTGATCTGATCTTTGTTTTTATCCAATCCCTCAGGCTAAGTGTATACTGTGTGATCTTTATATGAGTGTGACCTCACACTATGACTCTAAGGCGTGAAGAATGCATTAGGGTTGAGGGGCTTCCGTAGGCATGCGGTGGAATGTAATGCATCCTAACTATGTTCCCAACACGTCCACTAGATCCATCTAACAAATGCAGTCTCTAGTATAAAACTGTATAAGATTTTCATCCTTTCCCATCCTATTTCAAATTCTTTAATTTATAAAAATTTTATTATGATTGAGGTGATCTAGAACTCTTTCTGATGTTTATGAGTCATATGCATGGATCGTAGTAAGTGTAGGTTACACATTTCATGTTCTAATTCCTTTCTTGTTACATTTCTCAAACTCAGTGGGTATTTTGTGGTCTTGGTCTGGGTGAGACCTCATATTATGACTCTCAGGTAGTAAGGTAGCCTTAGGGTTGAGGTGCCTCCATAGGCATACAGTGGGTAGAATGCATCCTGACTTAGTTACCAACACATCCACTAGTTCCTCTGATAACCATGGTAGTACCTCTTAGTCTGATGAGGATGATTTTCATAATAAGACCTTTTCTCTTTATCAGTACCTACTGGTGGAATAATAACTCGCTCAATTGTAACCAAATCAACTGTAACCAAGCTTAGTTGTTACCAACTACATTGTAACCAAGCTCAATTGTAACCAACTCTCAAGAACACGTAACCAAAACCCAAGCGATGAGGAAGCCTCCGAAGAGACCCTTCCATCTCGCCCACCCACTGGAAGTGTGGTCTAGGGGAGGACTAGGCCTACTCCAAAACTACACCCTTGAGATGGGAGAGAGACTTTCCGAAAGAAGTCGCTCCAAAAAAAACGTCCTGATCGGTACGGGAAAACGAGCTTGAAAAACCAAAACCGAAGTCCCTATAGCCTAGGCATCCTAGATAACACAGGTTCATCACAACTGGCCTAAAATAAAAATGTGGATCCCAAGGGGCATATAACTACAAGCGCTCGTGAAAATCGAGAAAAGACTAGGATTCGAGACCCGTGCACTAAGAAGTCACCGCCCTAGCTGAGGTCACCGCACCCTCGCATAGTTAGGTGTAAGGGTCACCATGACTAGTACTTATAATTATTACACGTTACTGAATCACCATTACTGACTTGATTCCTCATCTTCTGTGGTTCACTGTATAGTGTTCATAATTTAGTCAACAGTGATCTATTGTTAGTACGATATGCCTAAAGGATTAATCCCTGAAGATGACCGGTATTTGTGGTCACACTTTACCATTTCTAAAATTATGAGATTATCAGCTATTCATTAGATATGGATCTAAGTTTGACTCAATATCGAAATTCCACTTTTCTGATTTAACTCATAATTTAGTGGCATGATTATTGATCTAAATTTTATAAGTTACTTGTATGAAAATACCTCAATGTTCTCATTGATAATGAGATTAGAAGTTGTTCATTATATCTAGATTAAAGTTTAAATCAATATTAAATTTCCAAATCTTCTTATTTAATCATGAGATTAAGTGTTACCTATTTAAATCTAAAACTTGTCTCATCTTGTGTACAAATTCATCCCCAAATCTATAAATTATTTCCTTGACATTAGTGGCTAATTGGTATTCTTAAACCTTGACTTAATTATGTACAACTTACTCTTAATTTTGCCTTAATCATCATGAAATCGATAGTCTGATATTATGTTTAGTTTCATGCAAATCATCCCCAATACTCATCATTCAAGCATGCAAATTATGAAACATCTATAGGTTTGATTTTTAGTTCTAATTGCATGCAAAATACCTCAAATTTTCCATCAAATCAATCATGAATATGTAGTTATTGAATGGTCTAGAACCAAACTTAATTGTGTGTGAAACACCCTTAATTCTCATCCTTTCAACATGAAAACTGGAGCATATGGTAACCTGGACTTTGTTTGATTTCCTACTAGATACTCCCCCATTTTCCTCAAATTTAAGCATGAAATTAGGGGCATATACTGTGATCTGAAATTTAATCTAGTTGCATGCCAATACTCCCACTCTCTCAAGCATGAAAACTATATCATGTCATGGTCTGAAATTAGATCTAGATGCATACATATTTACCCCCAAAACTTTATTTGTAAGCATGCAAACTGGAAAAATCATAGGTTTAATATTAGTTTAGTTGTATGCTAAAATACCTCCAATTTCTCATCTTTTTAAACATACTGTTGTATCTTAATAGTGGTTTAAATGTTAATCACATTACATGCAATATACTCCCGAATTTCCCAATTTTTATCATGAAATTAAGGTCATATGATATTTAACAGTGGTCTAAATTTTAAGGCTTAATTACATGCAATCCATCCCCAAATTTCATCTTTCAATGCTAAAAAAACTGTAGCTATTAATGTTCTGAAATTTGACTCCAATCATATGTAAATCATCCCCAAATCTCATTTTTCAATGTTAAAAATTATAGCTATTGATTTCTGAATTTACTACCTAATGCATGCATTTAGCCATATTTTCTTATGCATGTAAATAATAACAATTATAGATCTGATATCTAGATCAATTTCGTGCTAATTACCTAATTTTTATCTTCAAAAACTTAGTAAATCAGGAGTATATTTAATGGATCTAAAGTTATGATCAATTTCATCTAGATTCTTATCTAATTTCAAAGACAACTAATAGGGTTAAAAAATAGTTTATAAATTTCATGGAAGGCAGTAAAAGATGAGGATATGATTGTACCTTTGGATTTGCTCCAAATTGAAGAAGGAATATGCATGCGGATGGTGCTTTGATCAAAAAGGAGCAACAGCTCCAAGGGTAGAGAAGAGCATCAAAAAAGGGCGCTCTCCAGCAGGGCTTGAAGGTTGCCTTGCAGCAGCAATATAGTTACTGCAATATGCAGCAATAGCTGTGTAACTTAGAGTAGCAGGGAGCTCTCCAACAGCTTCAAGGTTGCATTGGAGAACAACAGCAAGGGCTGCATGGAGTAGCCAGGAGGGGCTCTCTAGTACTTGGAGTTGCTCCTACAGCTGCTCCAGAGTTGCTGGACAACAGCTCAATTGATGGAAATAGAGGTTTCGAGGGGGCTCCTTTGGTGGAATTTGAAGAGAAAATGGAGAGAATAAGGTGGCGGGGTTAGTATGAATAAGGAAAGGGATTTAGATGACAAGTGGAAAAGAAGAAGGGCCAAGTGGAGGAACTACAACAGTCTCTGCTGGACTAAAATTTTGATATAAATTTTATTTTATTTTATTTTTTCTCTTCTCATTTGGAATACCAAAAGTCCATGTTCGCATATCGAGTCTCAAATTCTAATGTACAATATCTCATTTTGATCGTCTCTGAATAATGATCAAAATGAGCATAATCTTCACATACTTCGGAAGAAGAAGAATTCTCGAAATTTTCGAATTACGGCCTTAGTTTGCGATTAAATTTTGTGATTTTATATTATCAAATGAACTCCGATCGACGAATGGTCGATTTCCTTGGTCTTATTTTCTCAAATCGAATTTTATGGTGGTCTTGGTTTGTTTTATGATTTGGGTTTCGTGTTGCGGCTTTTCTGATGGCGCGCATTATTATGAACTTTTAGTCGATTGCACCTGAACAAAATTTGATATGCGATCTACGGATTAATATGAGATTATTCAAAATTAATTGAATATTATGTGAATATGCAGACTCTTAATCATTTCATATTCAAGTTATTCAAATCCAGATGTTACAGAGGTGATGGCTTTGATGGTTGTGCGACGAGTGGAGAGGTTAGGGCTCTGTTGTCGAGTGTTTAGGTGGTGGGGAGAGTGGTTGAGGCAGTTGCCAAAATAGGAAGGGGACAAGATGATGGCTAGGTGAAATGACCGGCAAGTGGGCAGCGGGAGGTGGAAGATGAGGTCCGAGCTGTTGGATCTTGCAATCCAACGACTACGATGCATGTGTGCACGAAAGGATCAGATATAATCATGTGATCAGATCGGGTGGTTGAGAGAGTTGTAGAGAGGTGCGGTTCATATGAAGCAGGGGGCTTCATCCTACAGTGGGGGAGTGTCGAGTGACATGGAGGGATCATCTTATGGTTGAGATGAAGGTAGAAAGGTGCGACTGGGATGACGTCCTAGGAGAGGGGATCTGACAACTGAGGAGCGAGCGAGAAGGAATGGTAGAGATGGAGGTAGGAGAAGACGATACAAGCGCATAGGAAGGAGTACGTGTGGTGGGTAACGAGGCAAGCCCCGTGGCAGCTCTAGGGAGCACCACGTGGCCCAATCAGATTAATCAGAAAAGAGAAAATCAAAGAAAATACAAAATAAATAGAAAGAGTTTGAAGTAGCAAAATGTCAAAACATGAAAGTTGTAAATCTCGATGAGATCTACAAGTTTTATGTTCAACGCAAAGCCAAAAGAGATCAAATAAATACAATGAAATTTTTGGAAGTATTTTTAAAAGATTAAAAATACCTGATTTAATTCTTTTATGATTTTGTTATATTTTTAGTTTCTTTTTAAACCAAAAATATATATTACTTAATCTAATTTTTACATAGTTTTTAATAAAAATAAATCAAGGAAAATAAATAAAATAAAATGTATTCATCTATTACAATAATTAGGGTTATTTACATAAAGAGAGTTAATTGTTAATAATCTTGAATTAATGAAGATTTGGATTAAGGTGTTTAATCAAGGAGGATAATAATTGATAGATAGTACGATTAATCAGAGATTCATCAATTAATACTTACCAATACTAGTGTAGCTAACTGTACCAAGTCAATGAAGGTTGAAACTAATTGAGTCATACACATAGACAACCCCAAAGGTCAAAGAACACCATGTACATGGCCCAAAAGCTTTATGTATACACAATAAAGACCCAAAGTCCTCTAAACCATATCTAATGGCTTCACCATATCTAATGGTGTGCTTTAAGGTCATATCTAATGACTTCACCATATATAATGGCTATTTCATGACTTATTTGAGAGCAAATGTGGTGTTCAACATTCATAAAAGCTTTCTTTCTGAAGCATATCTATAAGTTGAAAGTGTATGATATCTAAATCATATCGCTACATAAAAGTTTTACTTCTTGCTTATGAAGTTTCCATTGCACCATTACAAAATAAATGAACACTAAAAATTCTTAAGATGTATTGTAACCTTCATTGTATTAAAATATAAGAAGTAAGTTTTTTCTAACATACATAGAATTTGAAACATTATGTTATTTCATGTACCATAACTAAAACTTATCTGATTTCTACTTAACTAAAACATGTATAATTATATAATCTAAAGATGTCTAGAAGCTTTAACATTAAAATTAGTGGTCAAAATATAGGTGAACATTGAAAATAGTGATTGAGAGACCGCTCACCTTCAATTTGAAGTTTATGTCTCTTAAATAAATGTTTCTCAATCCACTGACCAGAATGAATTCGCCTCCTATGTAGTAGAAATAAAATTAATGTATAGAATATGTTGACCCATGTTTATGCATTCTTGTGTTGGTTTATCTGAAGATATGATATCTTTTCTCCTTAAAATAGAATGTTTCTTAGGAATATTTCAGCAGAGTTTCTCTTTGTAAAAGTGATATTTCCTAAGAGAATTTCGATAAAGTTTCCTCTTAAGAGGTGATATTTCTTAAGAGAATTTCGATGACATTTCCCCTTAAGAGGTGATATTTCTTAAGAAAATTCTGACATATGTTTCCTTATATGCTAAGAAAATGTGAAAAGATGGCTTAGATCGAATAACCTTTCTCTTAAAATTTGTTATTCCCTACTTATACTATGTTCTTTCCTCTACTTACGAGTAGAGCTTCGTTATGTTCTTCCCGACCACTCCCACCCTTCTCTCAACCTCTCAACCAAAGTTTGGAGGGCCTTGGTTATGGAATGGATGGATTGAGAATAAGAAGGTGGAGGTATTTATAGGCCTCCAAATGAGAAAAATCATGATTTAGCACCCATGGTTTTATGAGTACCATGATTTTTCCTAATGCCGTGGTTTCTATGCCCATGGTTTTTGCTTATTTAAACCATGGTTTTTATAATGATAGTTAACTAGCATTAATTACTATTTATTAGTACTAATCATGATCAATAATAGTTAATTTTATTTAGCCTACATTAATCCATATGTAAGCTCCCTAATCACCATCGATCCCTTAAACATGATTAACCCTTCCTAATGACAAGATTAATGTCTGATTTTGAGCTTTACAACGTCAATTATCCTAAATTCCAAAATCCATAACATCAGATTGATACAAATCAAGATCCATTAAAATCATCTCGTCAAGATGGATAACATAACAATCTCTAAGTTGGGATCCAAACAACTTTAATGTATCACTTCTATAATTATAACACTGTAAATAAAGTCACATTTATATTGGTAATCAAATATTCATAATTTTAGTACATGTTAAGTATGAGAATGTCACAAACCAGAACATAAAAATAGCATATCATATTGTAGTGCTTGTCGAGACCTTTCCAAGGAGTCCAAGAACATCGATATTAGAGTCCGTATGAGAGAACTGTGCATGAAATACAGTCAGGATGCGGCTATTTGGATCCGGATCCATTTAAAACCAAACCATATAAAGTAAGGGTGGTTGATGATGAATCTATGATTGATCATCACTATCCTCTCTTTTTATCATCAAAGAATAAGAACTTCGTTGAAAATCTTTATTAATTCTGCATTTTTAGCAATAATCCTCTGTCATGTAATTAACCCTAATTACTAACCTTGATTATTGTAAATTTATCACTAATATTTTCTTTATTTTCTCTGTTATTAAAAATCCAAAAAATAGATAAATATTGTAGATTATTATCTTTGTTTTAAAAAGAATTAAAAATACAAAAAATATAAAAGAAATTGAAATCAAATGTTTTTACCTATTAAAAATACTTCCAAAAATTCTCCTTTGTTCAAATAACCTCTCTTGACTTGTTATTCAACATGAAACTCGTAGATCTCATCGAGATCTACGACTTTCATGTTTTGACTTTTTGTTAATTCATCCTTATACCATTTCTTTTATAATTTCCTTCATTTTCCTATTTTCTGAATAAATGATTAGGCCAAGTGGGCTCTCTGATCCGCCCACGTACCCCCTTCTGCTTGCACCACACGCTCTTTTTCCCCGCCCTTGGATCCCTTCCAAGCGCCTCCATTACGACCGTCCACTATTGCCCTTCTCTCAAATCGTTTGATGAGATCATTAGATCTCATCATAGCCGCCCTTCCCCGCCTCTTCCTTAACCATTGATGTCCTCCTCATCTAACAAATTTGCTTCCGCCACATAGCCTCTTACTTATCCACCATCGGATTAGGCCTCTTGTTTATCCACCATCGGATCCTACTTCAAATCGCTCACCTCCATCCTAGTCGCTCATCCACCTTCTTCCCTCTACCATCAGATCATATCCTCCTAATCTAATCTCTACCACTCCTTCATGCTTCCATCTCAGCGATTGGATGGCTAACCATCCAAGGGCAGAGTATCGTCCAGGTCATACCTCCTCTTGTAATCGTAGGATGAGTCCTCAGAGCCCATCTCCACTGTCGGCTTCCGTGCATCTCCTGACCACTCGATTAAATTTGTTGATCTAATCTCACCTACTCCATAGTGCCTATCTCCTGACCATTGGATCGAGTGATCCAATGGTCCCTAGTCTTTTTCCACCTCCAACACCTCCATGCCCGACCGTTTCGACCTCACCCCTTCCTATTTAGATGCATTCATCTCTCATCCTCTCCTCTCCCTAACGACCTCCCCACGCAGCCATTACTGCCATGATCCTCGCTCACCCATCAATGCCTTTGTTCTCACTCAAAAGCCCCTTCATGGACCTATTGCAAACACACTCGATCATCATCTGAAACCACAGCACACCACCTATAAATTTCCCCTCCTCCACTGTACTTCCACTTCGTTCACCATTCAAGGCTTGTCCCCTAGCCATCGTCCTCCTATGACATGGGAGGATGGAGTTGATCGGTGATAATGGCCTCCCCAAGCTGATGTCGACCTGTGGACTACATGTCAGTTCACAGTAGCCCTAGGCACGTCGACAATCTCGCTGGAGTAGCTGCTCAGCATGTGTGATGACCCGAGGTTTGATTTGAGCCTCAACCCAAGCTCCCACTCCACTAGTTACCATATCCGACCAGATAAGACTCTCCACCTCTTTTTCTCTAATTTCTTCTATTTTTTTTCCATGCACACACTCATCTTATCCTATCACCAACCATCCCATAACCTTTGCCAACCATTTCCAACCTTCGCCAGAAGCTTCACTCACCACCTCCAGCTCCCCATCCCTCCGTCTACGTCGACCCATCTTCTCCGCCTTCAAGGCAGAGGACCTAACATGCCTCCATCCTCCACACCACGCACATGCCCCCATCTCACTCACCACCCTCACTCACATACTTACTTTGGTTATGCGCTAACCCCCTTGCAGGATATCCTCCTTCAATAGCTGGATTTCGGCCAAAGCTATGTTCTACATATTTGTCTCTGGCGTAGCTTTATCATTAGCAGCTTCCACCATCCCTACGCCTCTTTCGCCATTCGTACTTCAACGCCAACCTCTTAAGATACTCCTACGATCATCAACAACCATCGGGAAATACAACGCAGCTCTATGCCTCTCGTCGGAATTCTATTTACATCACCAACATCTGGTGGAGGAGGAGGCCTCTGAGCATACATTTCTCATTAGATGTCTACCCTCCGATGTTCATCCAATGGCCCAAAAGAGGCCATGTCGCACCACCGATTCTGCAGGATTGGTAGATTCGAGCCACTCACCCAAAGCTCCCAAGCTAGCCATGTGACTCCCCTGTCGGCTACTTGTTGAGCCTCATTCTGAGCCCTAGCTGTGCATGTGTGATTAGGACAAATTGCATCCAGACCCTTCATACTTCCACATTTTGCAAAAGGGTCCAACCCAGGTGTGCGTGCTCCTCACATGCGCATGTAGGCATTTTACAAGGAGGCCCCTCTAGGTTTGATTATTACAAATGTATCCCTCTAGGGTATATTTGTATTATTTATCCACTTATTTTCATGTTTTATTGCATTTATGCCCCTAGACTCTTTATCGAATATCTTGAGCATCTGGACTCCGACTTAGTTGATTTTTTGGTTGCATTTTGTTGCTAGTATTATGCTCTGTTTAATGGCATGGTTAATTTCTCATTTTTGACACTTAATTAAATATGTTAATTTTTTATGATATATGGTGTATTTTTCTCTACAATTATTTACCATTTAATGCTCCATTTGTCTCTTAAATCAACCCTCATTTATTGTTGAATGATTCAATTAATTGGGGCATATTCATGCATAGTTAATCGCTTGCATTGCATGGCAATATCTTGCATATTCCATCACATTTTAATTGCGTAAAGAAAATAAAAATACATGCATTATATTACTTTGTCTCTCTAACATTTTATTTGCATGATATATCTGCATATCATTCTGTGTCATGCATTGTAATTGCATATGTAGACCTAGACTTGAGAATTTAATCGATCAATTTTAATCAATAATTTTCGATGACATAGACGAGGGAGGCTCGTGCCCCCATGTTTCACCTTGGTATCTTGCCAAGTAAAAATATTTCACAATATTCAAAGATTGGGTTTCTTCTACGAATCGAAATTTGTCTCCTAGACTACAATTATTGATAATTAAAGAGGCATTTTTCGAGCTCATCATTGAGCCAATTGGTCAGTCCACTTGAATCATTCCTCTTGAACCACCACCACTATTGCTGGAGCTCCGCCATCGAAGTAAATTCCGCCATCGATTGGAAGTTCGAGCGCACCATTTCAAAGAGTGCGGGGCGAGGATCATTGTGGACACATTCGTATTCCACAAAACATTGTGCAAACTCTCGTTCTAGGCAAGGGAAAGTCATTGGAGAACATTTCCATATGTATGTATTTTACCTTTATCTCGTTGTTGGATCCACATGATTTTCACACCATCAGTTGTGGCTAGTGTTTATAAATCGTAGGTAACACTGATTTCGCGTTTAGGCATATTTTTATGTAGAAAGTCAGATTTTATCGCATCACATTATAGTAATTTCACGTTGAATGGAAGAGCGCATGGAAATAAAATTACATATTCAAGAATTAGTAACAACTGAAATAAGGGGGTGTAATTTGTTTCATGATTAGAGGAACTTCGTGGACCTTGCCGGAGACGAATCAGGCTCTTGTCCAGGAACATGATCGATCATACCAATATGGTTGATCGATCATGCATGATCGGTCATGCCAATAGGGTGACCGATCATGCATGATCGGTCATGCAATAGGGTTGATCGATCATGCCTGATTGGTCATACCCTTTGGTTGGTCAATCATGCCAGCATAAAATGATCGTTCATGCTTGTTTTGTTGATCGATCGTTCCGGGACTGTAGACCCGAGTGGACTTAAAATTTGATGAAAATAGATTTAAAAGATCAAGAATCATCTAGGACATCATGGTATATGTTAGAATGTATAAAATAATTAAAATAAGTCGATAAAATGATTGAAATGGATCCATTGTGGGTTGAATTAAGCTAATCTGTTGTGTTAAGCCTTGATGAGTCGAGAACATCTTGAGCATTGAATTGAACAATCACTGAGGATATCCAGATCTACTATATTACATCTTGTCCGTGTTGAGGTAAATTATCTTAAGTTGTATGTTGGCAGTGGAATAGTTACCGCCAAGGAAAGGGCATGCAACCTTGGCATGTGGGTAGTGGACACGCTTTATAGGACTCCAAGAAAAATCCCAAGAAATAGGACTCCAAAGAAAACAAAAATAGAATAAGATCTTTATAATGAGTCTTTTACATATTCAAATAAACCAAACTATTTAGATAATAATTTGGCTGATAATAGTAAATTTTAACAATGAATAGAATAAAAATGTGCAGCTAGTATGCAACATCACATATCTTCAAAGGTTCCAATAAGGAATATGATGGATGAGAGATAAATGAAATTTGTATAAGTATTGTAAAAAAAGATATTGAGACCATTCACTTTATAAATAGCTTATATCGTGATAAAGTTTTCCTATCTTTATATAAACTCCACTCATCCGACAAAGGAATCTTCAACCACTACTTGGGAAGAAGGGCTCTCACTATCACATATTTTCTGCATGGGATATTAACATTCATAACTTTGGATAAATTTGTATTTAAGTACATAAGTCCTTATAATCGTGAATTACATCCAGAACCCTAAATAATGTTTAACTCTTACATGGCATAACCCTATGCTAACCTCCATCCATTTTTCTGTTAACTGTGACAGAATCCGTCAAATATTGAATATTCCAACATTTAAGTTCACATTATTTTTCAAATAATGGCACCCACCTCCCCATCTCCAACCCACACTAACCCATCTCCACAAACACCATCCACTAGCTTGTTGAACTTGTAAGCCCTTAGCGATTGATTAATGCAATAAAACTTGTTATTTTATCATGTCAATCTAAAATGAAATGAATAAATGTGTATGCACTTTACTATTAAGATCCATTTGTAAAATTAGGATTATGTTTTACTATACTTCGTTTTTAAGGGATATGATTCTTGTTTTTCTTAAAACAAGCAAATACGAATATGAATACAAAATATTCTAAATGATTTTTTTTCACTGATACGAATCCGAATACGGATCTTGGATTAGTGAATGCAAATACGAATACGAAAAAAAACAAATCCGATTACGAATACAAATATTCTTTGTATATATTTATATTTTAAAATATACAAACTTGGGTTTATTCCCCCTCCCCCCAAAATCATCTCCCCCCTGCCGCCCACCCCCTCCCCCCACAGGCCAAAACCCCGACACCCCTTTTTTTCCTCTAACCCCCTTCGACCACTGCTCTTCGACCACTGCCTCCTCCTACAACCCATCGCCCCGCTCTCGCCCCCCTGCCGACCACCTCCTCCTCCTACGGCCATGTTGACGCCTACCGCCCCCCTTGCGACCACCATGCCGCCCACCGCCCTCCCGGACCTCCGCCTCCCCCTACGAGCCTCCACCAGCACTACCTCGACCTGACTTCCCACCACCCCTTACCGTCTGTCTCCCCCCACCCGCACCCCACCATCGTGCCATCTACCTCCCACCACCCAACCTCCTTCCGCCTCCCTCGACCTTTGTGTCCTCCTACCGGCCTCCAACTCCCCCGACCTCCACATCCCACTGCCATCCTCCGCCTCCCTCAGTGCAGCCAACTTCGTTCTGTCACAGACTTGCAGCTGCAACCTCCCCCCACTGCAGTCATGACCTCCCTCTCAATGCATTTACAACTGATCTGGTATCAAAATCTTAAATTCATATTCCTATAATGTGTTTTTGTGAATGGAATGTTTTGTTAGAAAGAAATTGGGATATGGTTTAACATATTAGAAGTTATTTTTGGAAAGAAAATTGTAATGTGGTTAAATAAAGTGGAATGTTATTTGTAGTTGCCCGAATGTTAACTTCAACGTTTGTAGAAAAATAGTGAATACCGATCCATCAATTGGGAATGAGAGTACTACTTTGGAAGATGTTCAAAAAACTTTAAGAAACAAAAAAAAATTGAGATCAAAAGTATGGAATCATTATGATTGAATTTACAAAAAAGAGAAAATGAAGACAAGGATGGTGAAGTTGATGTGGATGTATTGTGGGCAAAATGTAAACATTGTTTCAAAGAAATTCACCGTGGTACTGATGCAGGAACAAGACATTTATCAAATCATTACAAAGGTCTTGTACAAAAATATAGAACTTGAGCCTGGTCAATTGTTAATGTGATCATTCACAAAAGCCGATGGAAGTAGCACACTTATGAATTACACATTTGACAATTAGCATAGCCAATTGTTGCTTGTAAAGGCTATTATGGCGCATGGGTATCCTTTCAATATAGTTTCACATGTTGCATTCGTGCATATATCCATTCCCTTTCATCCATAGCACAAAATTCCATCACAAACTGCAATACAAAGTTATGTAAAGTGGTTACATTGATGAGAAAAAGAAGATCTACCAAAATTTTGAGAACATTTCTTCATGAATATTTCTCACCATGGATAAGTGGACTGCTTCTTCACTGAACAAGTCCTATCTATGCATTACAATACACTTTATTGATAATTCTTGGAATTGCAAAAGGATTCATAGATTAATCAACATAGATGGGTCAACTGGAGTGCATATTAGTATTCATTTTTGTCATGTATGTTGAATGAAACATCGATGAAAATTTATTTACAGTCATTGTGGATAATGATAAGGGAATCATGTGGCTATGTGATGCAATTTAGGTGTGGAGATGGTAGAGGTATTAATATGCTGGCATGATTGGCAAAAGGATGAATTCAAAGGTAACAATAATGCTTATAAATTTATCATTTTATCATGCATTCAACAATATAATGTATACTTCATTTTTTTGAAATATAGTTGCAACAAATGCTTTGCCTGAATAAGAAGCGATAGAAGACATATCAAGCATGCAAAAATTTTCGAGAGCATAGTTTTCTAATGAAAATATTTATTTAACTTTATGAAATATTCTGTTATTTTTTCGATCTTGTAGTTGAAACAAATGAGAGTGTTGCACAAGAAGTAAACAATGAGAATGTTGAAAATGAAGAATATGAGAATGCTGAAAAAGAAGGATATGAAACAGATATAATGAAAGATGAATTTTGGTATGATTAATTTACATCATGGGTCTTTTTTTATATTTGTATAGATTTTATTCTTATCAAATATGCTTTATTCATAGGTGATGCGATATGGAGCACGGTAATTCGAAGAATTCTTTAACTTGGTCATTGATGTATTTGGGTGAATGTTTGTAGAAAATTTCTCACATTGGATGTGACCAGAGTTGGAATGATTATTATTTGAAACTAGACATATTACGTTTTGCTTTACATCTACAACTTTAACTTTTATCATTACTGTGCAAGATGTTTTGTTTTTTTCCTTCAAACCTTTTTGTTGCAATATTCGTTATTATATCATTGTATCATATCAAGTTGAATTTCAAATTCAAGTCATAAGATGGAAGTTATGTGGAAGTGGTTGTCAAATAATCAGGTATGTTTTATTTTTATTTTTTTATTGTAATATTTGTTTGGATATTCGCATTCATTCGTAAAAGATTCGTATTCATATTCGTATTTGTATTTTGAGGACATGGATCTTGATTTTTTACATTCATGTAATATTCATACTCAAATTCATATTCGTGTTTGTAAAATAAAATTAATATGTTATGGTATGACCTAAATTTGCATTCGTATTCATTTAGTTATGTACCATGTCCATATTGAATGCCATGCAGCTGGGAGGATACAACTGACTTCAAGCATGTGATATTCAATAGCGATCTCCAGAATGAGAAAGAGATGGCAATCTTACTCCAAAGATTGATTTCCAATTGACTTCTTGATGGAGGTCATCTTCATTGTAATGGAGATTCGGAAGTGTTGAATAATCAAGTCAAAGAATTGACTTGATGAGGTCGAGATAAACTAAGACCTGAATCGTAGTTGTCACGATTAGTCACACAACATTTGACATGAGATAGATATACATCTATATGCCTAAGTATGCACATTTAACAGACCAATAGGTTGTGATCTCGCCAAGGTCCATATACCGTCTGCGTGCATATGAAGTCATATGAGATATATGATCTCTCAAAGGAATCATACATGTTCATAGTTGATGATTCGAGAGACAGAGCTCACTCATGAGATGATTTGGGATCAAAATGAATTCCAGTATGGTCGTCTTGTTTATGAAATGATACATGAGTTTAATATATTAAAATATGCTTTTGGAAAGTATAAATTAGTATGTTGTCCCAAATATCAACGAGAAATCTATTGATATATTCCAAGAAAATAGTCAAACCAGGCGTTTAAATTCTGATTTATAAAAGTCTTCCAATATGAAGGATGAATGAGTATTGACTCTATTGAGAATACTTAGGGTTACATCTACA
>JAZKJV010010086.1:0-44200 GCA_037367405.1 Ottelia alismoides
CCTCCGCGCGAAGTTAGTTTCCCCGTGACGGTGCGAATTTTTCTCAGCATCCCGTGCTGCGGTGCGCTGATGGGACTGCGCGGGCCGGGTGCGAGCGCGAAGGCGGCGCCGACGAAGGCGAAGAGCCGCAAGCAACGCGCGAAGGTGCAGCCGTGGCAGGTCGCGGGACTCAGCCGACCGGGGCGCGTGATCGCGTTCCTCGAGAGCCTGACGATCACGAGCGGCCCGTTCGCGGGGCGACCGTTCGCGGTGCTGCCGCATCAGCGCGACTTCATCGCGCGCGTCTACGGCGACCTGCGCGCCGACGGCCTGCGGGTCGTGCGCGAAGCGGTCTATACGATGGGCCGCAAGGGCGGGAAGACGGGATTTCTCGCGGGCCTGGTGCTGTGTCACACGTTCGGGCCCGAGGCCGAGCCGCGCGGACAGGTCATCGCAGCGGCGAGCGATCGCAACCAGTCGGGGATCATCTTCGACGAGGCGTGTGCGTTCGTCGACCTGCACGAATGGATGAAGACCCGGCGCAGTGGTGCGGGCATGGAACAAGTCGATCGAGGACATCGGCACGCGGTCGGTCTTCCGGGCGATCTCGGGCCGATGCGAAGCGGCAGCACGGCCTCAATCCGTCGTTCGCCGTGCTCGACGAGGTCGCGCAGTGGCCCGGCCGTGAGCTCTACGACACGATCAGAACGGCCGGCGGCGGTCGCGCGAACCCTCTTCTGGTGACGATCTCGACGCAAAGCGCCGACCCGCACAGCGTCATGGGCGAGCTCGTGGCCTATGCGCGGCAGCTCGCCGAGGGCACGCACAGCGACCCGACGTTCGCGGGCTTCGTGTTCCAGGCGCCGGAAGGCTGCGAACTCGACGACGAGGACGCATGGTTGGCCGCGAACCCCGGCCTGCCGTACGGCCTGCCGAACGTGGAAGAGCTGCGGACGGCCGCGGCGCAGGCGAAGCGGATCCCGGCGCGCGAAACCGCGTTCCGGCTGCTGCACCTGAACCAGCCCGTCGACGCCGACGACAGGTTCATTCACGCTGCCGACTGGCTGGCGTGCGGTGAGGACATCGACGTGGATCAGCTGCGCGGTGCGCGGTGCTTCGGCGGTCTTGACCTGTCGTCGACGCAGGATCTGACGGCCTTCGCGCTGTTCTTCCCCGATCACGGGGGCGCGGCGCTGCTGCGGTACTGGTTGCCCGAGCACGATCTCGCCGAGCGCGAGCTTCGCGATCGCGTGCCTTACCGGCTATGGGCTCAGCAGGGGCTACTCGAGCTGACGCCGGGCCGAGCGGTCGACCGCGCGCACGTCGCGCGGCGGGTCGCGGGAAATGCTTTCGGCTGTGGACTGCCAGGTCGTCGCGTTCGACCGCTGGCGCATCGAAGACTTTCGCAAGACGTGCAACGACGAGGGCCTCGACATCCCGCTGCAGCCTTTCGGCCAGGGCTTCGCGAGCATGTCGCCCGCCGTCGAAGAGCTCGAGCGCGCGGTGCTCGATCGACGTCTGAGACATGGAGCGAACCCCGTGCTGACATGGAACGCCGCGAGCGCGGTCGTCGACAGCGACGCCGCGGGAAACCGCAAGCTCAACAAGGCGAAGGCGACGGGCCGGATCGACGGCCTGGTCGCGCTCGTGATGGCGATCGGCGTGTCGATCACGACCGAGGACACGACCGGCCCGCTGATCGCGGTCGTGTGACGCTGCCGTGCTGAACTGGTTCCGCACCGCCGCGACGCGCTGGAAAAGCACGATGGCGTCGCCCGACGTCCTGCGGTTCTTGATGCAGGGCGCCGCGACGCGCTCAGGCGCGAGCGTCAACGTCAACTCGGCCTTGCAGGTCTCGGCCGTGCTGGCGTGCGCGACCGCGATAGCCGAAGACCTGGCGCAATGCCCGTGGAAGGTTCGGCAGCGCACCGCCGGCGGGTCGTCGCGCGACGCCGACGATCATCCGGTGAACCAGCTGCTGCACGTCGCGCCGAACGAGTGGCAGACGGCGTTCGACTTCCGAGTCCAGCGCGCGTTTCACGTCGTGTTGACGGGCAACGCGTTCGCCTTCGTGAACAGGATCCCGGGCCGCGTGCTCGAGATCCTGCCGCTCGAGCCGGGAACCGTCACGGTGCGTCGGATCCCGGGCAGCAATTGGGCGGTCGAGTACCTCGTGACGTGGCCCGACGGCACGCAGTCGGTCATTCCGCGGGCGAACATCTGGCACACGCGCGCGCGTTCCTGGCACATGCACGAAGGCCTTAACGCCGTGAAGCTGGCGCGCGAGGCGATCGGCCTTGCCCTGGCGACCGAGCAGCACGCGGCGCAGCTCTTCGGCAACGGTGCGCGTCCGTCGGGTGTGATCTCGACGGACCAGCGGCTCACCGAAGACCAGATCAAGATCATCCGCGACAATTGGGAACGCATCTACGGCGGCGACAACGCCGGCAAGACGGCGGTGCTCATGGGCGGCATGAAGTTCGAGCCGATCACCTTCGACTCGCAGCAGGCGGGCCAGGGCGAAGCGCGGAAGTTCCAGGTCGAAGAGATCGCGCGGCTGATGGGCGTGTTTCCCGCGCGCATCGGCTACAGCGACAAGGCGTCGACCTACGCCAGCGTCGAGCAGTTCTTCCTCGCCCACAAGACGTTCACGCTCGCGCCGCGCGCGGTCTCGTTCGACCAGTCGGCCGACCTGGCGCCTGCTGACGCCGGACGAGCGGCGCGACGGCTACTTCACGCGGCACAACCTGAATGCCCTGATGCGCGGCGACAGCAAGTCGCGCGGCGAGTTCTACGCGAGCGGCATCACGAACGGCTGGATGACGCGCAACGACGCGCGCCGCCTCGAGGACATGAACCCGATCGAGGGCCTCGACGTGCCGCTGATGCCGCTGAACATGACCGACGGCACCGAACCGCCGACGGCCGACCAGCCGGACGATCCGCCGACCGACACGCTGCCGGATTCGCCGGCAGATGATCCGCAGGACGAAGAGCGCGCGGCTCCGCGCGAGCCGGTCAACGTGCAGGTCAACGTCGACGCGCGCACGAAGAAGGTCTCGAAGATCGGCACGCTTCGGAAGGATCCGGCGACTGGTCTCGTTCACTTCGAAATCACCGAGGAAAACGTGCAATGAGCAACGTCGTCGGCCTCAACGACGCGTCAGCGCACGCGCTGCTGAACGCGCTGCGCGATCGCATCGACGCCGGGTCGGGCCCGGGCGTAATCGAGTTCTACGCCGGCACGCGGCCCGCGACGGCGAACCTCGCGCCCGGCGGGACGCTTCTCGGGACGCTGACGTTCTCCGATCCGTCGGCGCCGAACGCTGCGTCGCGCACGCTGACGTTCTCGACGATCACCGAGGATTCATCCGCCGACGCGAACGGGACCGCGACCTGGGCGCGCATCAAGGACTCTGCCGGCGCGACCGTCTTCGACTGCGACGTGAGCGCGTCGGGCGGCGGCGGCCTGATCATCCTGAACACGACGACGATCGTCGCCGGCGGCCCGATCCGCATCACGTCATTCACGCTGACGATCTGATCGATGCTGAACCTTACGACGACGGGCGACCTGCTGCGGCTGATCACGTCGAGCGCGGCGCCGGTCGATGTTCACGCGTCGTGGGTCGATCTCAGCGGTGCGACTGTCACGCCGGGCCGATCGAACACGCTGATCAGCTCGGCGACGACGACGACGTTCGTCGGATCGCCGGGCGCGTCGACGGTGCGCAACGTCAAGACAGTGACGATCCGCAACCGCGACAACTCGCTCGCGCAGACGATCACTGTCGTGCACTCGGACGGCTCGAGCGTGCCCGAACTGATCGAGGCGATTCTCGGCCCGAACGAGACCCTAATCTATGACGAGGGCGACGGCTGGCAGAAGATCAGCGCCGGCGGCGCGCCGCTCACGATGGACGCCGCGGGCCAGGCCGACGTGCAGACCTTCACCGCGTCGGGCACCTGGAACAAGCCGACGAACTTCGTCCCGCGAATCGTCGTTGTCGAGATCATCGGCGCGGGCGGCGGCGGTGGAGCTGGCGCATCGCTGGCGACGGCCGTTGTTGCCAAAGGCGGCGGCGGTGGTGGCGGCGGCGCGTGGGTGCGCGGCGTGTTCTCTGCAACCGATCTGCCGTCAACCGTAGCCGTCACGCTCGGCGCGGGCGGCGCGGCGGGCGTTCCTGGTGTTGCTGGTGCCGCTGGTGGCGCTGGTGGCGTCGGCGGCAACTCGACCTTCGGCGCGTTCCTGACCGCGTTCGGCGGCGGTGGCGGCGCTGGCGGTGCGATCTCAGCAGCGATTACCGGCGGCGGCGGCGGTGGCGGTGCCGGCGGCGCTGGCGGGACCGGCAGCACGTCGGCCGGCGCCGGTGGCGCTCCGACGTCGGCGACGAATGGCGCGGGTGGTCAAGGCGTCAGCGGCTCCGTGACGGTCTCGACCACGGCCAACGCCGAGAACGGCGGCGCGGGCGGCGCTGGCACGGCGGCAAGCCCTGTCGCGGGGTCGAACGGTGGAAGCTCGCTTCGCGGCGGCGGCGGCGGCGGTGCTGGTGGATGTCACAGCGCGGTCCCGGCGAACGTCGCGGGCGGCGCGGGCGGGCGTTCTGGGTCGTACGTGGCCGGCGGTGGCGGGACTGTCGGCACCGATGGCGCCAGCCCGACGGCTGGCGGCGCGGGAGCCGCGGCCAACTCGACGGTCGGCGGTTCCGGCGGCGGTGGTGGCGGGACGACCGTCACGGCGTCGACAGCAGGAGCGGCCGGGTGGCCCTGGTGGTCTCGGCGGCGGTGGCGGCGGTGGCGGTGGTTGCGGGATGAACCCGGGCCTCGGCGGTGCCGGCGGCGTCGGCGGCGGCGGTTATTGCATCGTCTATTCGTGGTGACGGATGTCGCGCGGCGCGTTCGACGCGACAGCGGTCCCGCTCGGATGGTTTGACGAAACGGCCGCGCCGCGCGGCTGGTTCGACGAGTCTCTGCTCAGCACGGACGCGACCGTCACCGGTACCGCGTCGGGCGTAGTTCAATTCTCCGGCGCATCAGGCGCCGCGCACGGCGTCGGCGGTGCCAGCGGCGGCGTGCTTGAGCTGGTCGGCACCGCCGCGGCGGTGCGGGGCGTATCGGGGGCTGCGTCGGGCGTGCTGTCTGTGCCGGCAGAAGGCGCCGGTGCGGTCGGAGTCAGCGGCACCAGGCGCCGGCGGCCTTCAGTTCGTCGGCACGGCGACTGCGCTGTTCTTTGCGCCCGTCGTCGCGACCGCCGCCGGCGCGCTCGTGTTCACTGGCGTTGCGCCAGCCGTGCACGTCCCGCCGACGGTTGTCGGCACTGGCGGCGGTGGCGTGCCGTGGATGTTCGTCCCGCCGGTGCGGCTGCCGCCGGTCGTCGGCCAGGCGGCCGGCGTGCTGGTGCTGCGCGGGCATGCGGCGGGCGAGGTCGGCGTCGTGCGCGGCCTCGCGGCCGGCGTGCTGGCGCTTGAGGGAATGGCGATCGCCGGGCATGGCCCCGGCGGGAAGGCAAGAGGGCGCGTTGCCGTGCTGCGCGGCGCCGCCGACGGCTGGTCGCAGCATCCGATCGAGGACGACTTCGTGGAGGCGCTGCTAGCCGCAGCGTGATTGCCCATGCTTCGCACCAGGACACCGATCACAGAGCTGAAGTTCGCCGACAACGGCGGCGCGGCGATGGAGTTCGAGGGTTACGGCGCCGTCTTCGGCAACGTGGACAGCTACGGCGACGTGATCCAGCCGGGCGCGTTTAAGCGCACGCTGCGGGAGGCGAAGAAGGCCGGCACATGGCCGTCGATGCTGCTCCAGCACGGCGGCGGATGGGCCGGCTCGGCCGAGGACATGACGCCGATCGGCGTCTGGACCGACTTCACCGAAGACGAGAAGGGGCTGCGGATCACGGGTCGGCTCGCCGACACGTCGCGCGGTCGCGAGGTCTACACGCTGCTCAAGATGGAGCCGCGGCCGGCGATCGACGGCCTCTCGATCGGCTACATCGCGAAGAAGTTCGAGAACGGGACGAAGCCGGGCGAGCCGCGTCGGAAGCTGACCGACGTCGAGCTGCTTGAGGTCTCGCTCGTGACGTTTCCTGCGAACCCGCTGGCCCGCGTCGACGCGGTCAAGTCGGGTCGCACCATCCGATGCGCCGAACAGGCCCTGCGGGACGCGGGCTTCTCGGCTGCGGAAGCCAAGGCGATCTGCCGCCGGTGGCTTCGCCGCTGCTGCCGTCGTGCGTGACGCCGACGAGGACGCGGAAACCGCCGGCGCGCTGCGTCGGCTCATCGACACCCTGAAATCCTGAAAGGACGACCCCATGCCCGATGACGGCAACGTGAAGGTTCTGATCGACCAGCTCGGCCGAGCCTTCGAAGAGTTCAAGACCACCAACGACGCCGCGATCGCCGAGCTCAAGAAGGGCAAGGCGACCGACGTCGTGACGCAGGAGAAGCTCGCCAAGCTCGACGCCGAGCTCGACAAGCTCTCCGACATCAAGTCGAAGGCCGAGAACGCGATGACGACCGCGCTCGAGGCCGCGAAGCTCGCGGGCCGCCCGGCCGGCGGCGCAGCGGCGAAGGGCGCGATCGACTTCGAGCTCGAGACGAAGCAGTTCAACCAGTTCCGCATGTCCGACGCGCTCGCGCGCGGTCGCCAGGCGGGGCCGGACGTGACCGTCGACGAGTTCAAGGCCTACCGCGAGGTCTTCGCGCAGCTGCTGCGCAAGGGCGCCAGCCACCTGCACTTCGACGCGAAGACGCTCGCCGTCGGCGTCGATCCGGACGGCGGCTTCATCGTCCCGCCGGACATGAGCGGTCGCGTCATCACGCGCCTGTTCGAGACGTCGCCGATGCGGTCGATCGCGTCCATTCAGCCGATCAGCACTGACAAGCTGGAAGGCCTGCGCGACACCGACGAGGCCGCGTCGGGCGGCTGGGTCGGCGAGACGCAGCCGCGCCCCGAGACCGGGACGCCGCAGCTCGGCAAGTGGCAGATCCCGGTGAACGAGCAGTACGCGAACCCGGGCGCGACGCAGCAGATCCTCGACGACGCCGCGATCGACATCGAAGCGTGGCTGTCGACGAAGATCGCCGACAAGCTCGCGCGCACCGAAAACGTGGCATTCGTGAACGGTGACGGCGTCGCCAAGCCCCGCGGCTTCGCGAACTACGCCACGGTGACGACCGGCGACGCGACCCGCCCGTGGGGCGCCCTGCAGCACGTCCTCACGGGCGTGAACGGGAACTTCCCGGCGTCGAACCCGTCCGACAGGCTGATGGACCTCATCGGCGAGTTCAAGGAGGGCTACCTCCCGGGCGCGCGGTGGGTGACGAAGCGCGAGGTCATCACCCTGATCCGCAAGTTCAAGGACGGTCAGGGCCAGTATCTCTGGATCCCCGGCTTGCTCCAGGGCGCGCAGGAGACGCTTCTCGGCTTCCCGATCACGAAGTTCGAGGATCTGCCCGCGCTCGCGAGCAACGGAAACTCGCTGTGGTTCGGCGACTTCCGCCAGGGCTATCAGATCGTCGATCGCCAGGGCCTGCGCGTGCTCCGCGACCCGTTCACGAACAAGCCCTTCATCATGTTCTACACGACGAAGCGCGTCGGCGGCGACGTCGTGCAGTTCGAGGCGATCAAGGCCCTCCGCTTCTCGGCCTGAAGACGACGCGAGCGGCGACGCTCGCGACGATCACGGCGGCCGGTGCGAACCGGCCGCCGCTTCCTCTCAACGATCAGCAGAAGGAGATCACGCGATGCGTGACATGCTGAACTCCATCCACCCCGTCGTCGCGCTGGCGCCGGTCGTGGTCACGGACAACACGGCGCAGGCCTCGGCCATCATCGACACGCAGGGCTACGACGCGCTGACGTTCCTGATCGCCGCCGGCACGCTCGCCGACGCCGACGCGACGTTCGCCGTCACGATGACGCACGGCGACCAGTCGAATCTGGGCGACGGGTCGGCCGTCGGCGCGGCCGACCTGGTCGGCACGCTGGCGCTGGCCGGTTTCACCTTCGCCGACGACGGCAAGGCGCGGAAGATCGGGTACCGCGGTGCCCGGCGCTACGTGCGGCTCACGATCACGCCGACCGGCAACGCCGGGAACGCGCCGCTCAGCGTGATCGCGCTGCTCGGCATGGCGCGGAACATCCCGACGCCGAACCCGCCGCAGTAACCCGCGGCCGAAGAGCAGCACACGACGACCCAGCGGGCGGCCTCGGCCGCCCGCTCCAGTTTCAGGCCTCGCCGGAGCATCCATGACAAACCAGCCTCGCCGCTCCACGGTCCCAACTGCACGCACGCGCTCGCGCATCGGCGCGACGTGGGAGATCACGGTCTATGACCGTCGCGGGACCGTGAAGGCGTACGAGCGCGCGGCGAACATGTGGGCGACGGAGGGCCTCGCGACCGCGCTCGAGGCGCTGCGCGCGACGTCGATCACTTCGGCCGCCGCTGTCGGCCTGATCTCGAACGCCGGCTACACGGCGATCGCGATCGGCGACACGCTCGCCGTTCATGGTGGCTGGACCGAGTTCACGAGCTACGCCGGCTCGCGAAAAGTGCCGTCTTGGACGCCGGCCGCGTCTCGAGCGATCGCCGCGACCGGCATCACGTTCGCGATCAACGCATCCGGTACGATCCGCGGCGCATTTCTCGCGCTGGGGCTGTCCGGCACCGCCGACAAGCTCGGATCGATGGTCAAGCTCGCGCCCGCGATCCCGGTCGCGAACGGCGACACGGTTTCGGTCGACATCTCCGTCTCAATGCCGGCGCCTGGCGCGCTTGCGTCGGCGATGCTCACCAATGCCGGCGCGAATCACTGGCTCGACCGGCTCTTCCGCTCGGCTGGCGCCGTTCCCGCGCTCGCCGTCGGCTTCATGGACGCCGGCGCGACGCTCGCCGCGGCCGACGCGTTCGGATCGCACGCGGGATGGACGGAGTTCACCGGCTACACTGGCTCGACTCGCCCCGCGCTCGCCACCAGTGCCGCAGTCGGCGGCCAGCTCGCGCAATCGACGCCGGCCGTGATTGCCGTCACCGGTTCCGGCTCCGTCGGCGGCTTCTTCGTGACGACGAACCCGACAAAGGGCAACGAAGGTAGCGGCGCGATCCTCTTCACGCGCCGATTCGCGTCGCCGGTGACGTTCAGCGACGCGCGCGACCTGTCGCTCGTCGGCGCGAACGTCACGCTCGGGAACTTCTTCGCCCCGCCGGTCGCGAACTTCAGCGGCTCGCCGCTCAGCGGCACCGTGCCGTTCTCCGTGACGATGACCGACGCATCGACGCGCGAGCCGACGGCGTGGGCATGGACGGCGACGAACGGAACGCTGGTGCTCAGCAGCTCAGCGCAGAACCCGGTTTTCAATCTCACCGCGACCGGTACATGGTCGTTCACGCTGGTGGCGTCGAACGAAGAGGGATCGTCGAACGCGTTCACGCGCTCGGGCTACGTGACCGCGAACGCGCCCGCACCGCCGCCGCCGCCTCCCCCGCCCGGCGCGCCCGACGTCGTGGTGCGCGGCAACGGGAACATCATCGCGGACGGCGACAGCTCGCCGAGCTCGCCCGACCACACGATTTCGTCACGGCCGTGCAGAGCGCGGGCGGCACGACGCGCACCTTCACCGTGGAGAACACTGGCACGGCGGCGCTGACGACGAGCAGCCTGACGGTTCCGACCGGCTACACCGTGACCGAGGGGCTCAGCGCGACGATCGCGGCCGGCGCGAGCGACACGTTCACCGTCCGGCTGGACGACAGCGTTCTCGGCGTGAAGAGCGGCGACATCAGCTTCGCCACCAACGTCAGCGGGAAGAACCCGTTCAACTTCGCGGTCTCCGGCGAGGTCGTCGCGGCCGGCGCCGAGACGCTGCTGTGGACTGAGACGCGCCGCAACCAGACCGCATCGACAGTCAACAAGGCCCCGGTCTCGTTCGTTCTGGCGGTCGATCCAGGTGTGATCCCGGCCAACAACACCCTTGTCCTGCGCGATGCAGCCGACACGCTGATCCCGACGACGCATTGGCAGTGGAATGAGCGAAGCAACTACGCGGACGGCTCGCTCCGCTCGTGCGTCATCTCGTGCCTGTCCCCGTCGCTCGCGGCCAATGCGACCACGCAGTTCAAGGTCTACAAGACCGTCGGTGCCCGCCCGGCCGAGACGAATGCGCGCACGGTCTCGAACATCAGCGGCGTCTACGACATCAACCTTCGCCTCACCAACGCGGTCACGGTGCGATCGAGCGCGCCGCTCTACGCCACGCGCGGCAGCGGCACGTTCCAGTGCGACATGAACGCGGGCCTCGGTTCCTCGGTCACGCGCAAGGATTGGGCTGGCCCGATCAGGACGAAGTGGTGGACGTGGCGCAAGTTCTACGACGCCGGATCGTCGGCGGTGGACCCGTACCTCTGGGCCGAGTTCGAGGTCGACGAGTGGCTCGACCCCGACACGGGCTCGCCGATCCACGTCCATTGCGCGCCGCGCATCCGCAACGGCTGGGCGCGCAGCGGCACGGCGCTGTGGCCCGCGATCTATCAGTGTCAGGTTCGCAACGGCGCGACGGTGCTGCACGACTACTCGCGCAGCGCGACCTACCAGACGACGGACGTCTCGCCGACCGCCATCGCCAACCCTGCGCACAAGATCCCGCTCGGCTACGGCATGCCGGTGCGGATCTCGTCGGGCGGCCCGAGCAACGTCGTTTTCGGCAAGTGGTATCGCGCGCGGATCAACGGCGGGTCGGGTCCTTACGCGAACCTCGAGCTGCAAGCCGAAGACGTGTGGCAGTCGGCGTCAAACTCGGTAGTGACCTACGCATCCGCGACGGGGCCGTTCACGATCACGACGGGCACCTTTCACCGCCCCTTGCGTATCTGCGAAGCGGCGAACGATGACGGCGGCGAGCACATCCTGCTCGGGCAGCCGTTGCTCAATCCGGCATGGACGCTGGCCGAGAAGCGCGCGCGCCAGGATGCCGGCCTCGTCACTCCGATCAACCTGACCATTTTGAGCCGCGAGGCCGAGGGAAACACGATCCCCGACTATCCGATCCACGCTCTCGGGACCGGCAACTACCACGCGATGAACATGGACAGCGCGGGCGGCGCGTCGCACATCGGAGACGCGACGGCTTGGATGTCGGATGCGCTGCGCGATCCGAGTATGGGAGCGACGCGCATCCGTCGTTGCCGTATCTCGGCAGCCGAGGTCGTGCAGGCGGATTTCGTCGGGTTCCAGATGTCCGACGAGATCAACCCGGCGACGGGCGTCGAGTACGCGACGATCACGCCGCTCAACAACGGCCCGGATGGGGCCGGCGCGTCGTATGCCGGTCTTCCGCCGCCGCGCTCGAATGCTCGCTGCATTTACCAAGCAATGAGCTATTTCCAGCAGTATGGCTGGCAAGATCATGGCCCTGGCGTCGGTCTTGGTGGCGGCGTCGACGGCACTCATTCGAGCGCCGCCTACATGCACGATTGGGCGATGTTCGGGTCGGTGCGTTATCTGCGCTTTGCGCTGGAACTGCACGGCACCGGCATTTCCTACTGGCAGCGCGCGAACGCGCTGGACGGCAACAACCGAGTGATCGGCGGGCGCACCTACTACGCCGTCAGCGTGCTTGGAAACGCGAGCCCGATCGACAACGGACGCGCTCATGGGCAGTTCAGCCATATGCTCGCGGTGTCCTGCTATCTCGGGGACTCTCGCATCGAGCGCCCCTACATCGACCACCTGGTCACCGACAACTTCGAATATATGTTCGACGCGCTCGCCGCTGGCACGCATGTCGATGCGGTGACAAAGCGGTTCGGCTGGATGATCGGGTTCGTCCACGGCGGAACGGATCAGCACTGGTATCAAGCGCGCGCCTCCCAAGGGGCTATGTCGCTGCTCAAGCGGAGCGGCTGGGGCAACTCCACGCAGCGCAACGACGTGATCGAGTGGGCGACCAACCTCTTCATGATCCATGCGCGCGCGAGCCGCAGCGGAGTCAACCCGAAGTACATCAAGAAGCCGTGGCAATATTCGCTGTCGGTCTTCGACCATATGTTCTGGCCAACGACCTACGCCTCTGGCCGTAACATCTCGGGCGCTGGCAACGGCGGCGTCGCGACAGAACTCGACATTGGCACGATGGCGAGCCTGTTCATCTTCAACGCTGACAACACCGTCACGCTGCGCTTGCCGCGCTATCATCGCGACGGCGTCACCGAGCGCTTCGACGACGGCGAACACAGCCTCTACTACAACCCGCCCCCCGCGAACGGCGACGAATTTGTCCTCCTGAACGAGTTCGTCTATCCGGGCGGCACAGGGCGTCAGTTCGTTCTTCCTGGCGTTCTCCCGCCTGCGGCCGTTCCGCTTCGCACGCGGTTGTACATCTACGACTTGGCCGGCACCGGCGGCACGCGCACCGCGAAGATCAGCACGACGCCGGGGCCGAGCTACACGCAGTTGACGTGGACTGGATCGACGCCGAGCGGGAATGCCGTCTACCCGGTGTGGCTCGATTTCGGCAACCCGCCGAACGGCACGTTTAACAATCCGTCGCTCCAGTGGAACTCCAACGAGATGGGCTACGCCAAGCACCTCTCTCTGCCGCTCGCGTGCGCTGCGCGCTGGTTCGGCAGGACTGAATGCGCCACGGCGTTCCAAGCGTTTCTCGACGGACCCTATGACCAGCTCAAGGGTGCGTGGCCCGGAAGCCTGCCCGACACTCAGACGATCTGCGGACTGTGAGGTGAGACGATGACTTGGTACACGGTCTACAACGACGCCACCGGCAAGCCCCGCCTGGTCCAGAGCGATCCGCGTCCGACGGCGAATGACGGCGAGACGATCCTCGAGACCGCGTTCGACCCGCGCGACATGGACTGGAGCGAGACAACGAGGACCTACAGCGTCAGGCCGCCGCCGCCGAGGCTCTACGATCAGCGCGACTTCATCGGTCTCTTCACCGCGCAGGAGTTCGCGTCGATCGCCGACAGCACGAACGCGAACGTGCGCTACTTCTACGCGCTCATCACCACTGGATCGCGGCCGATCGTCCTGGCGCGGGGCGGAGTGGTCGACGAGCGAATCGCGAACGGCTTCCCGCTGCTTGTCGCGCTCGGCCATTTGACCGCGGAGCGCGCTACGGCGATCCGCACCGCTCTGGGGATTTGAGCCATGTCCGTCGTTTCATCCACCGGAACCGTCACCACGACGACTTCGCTCCAGACGATCGTCGCGCCGGCCAGCGCTGGCACGTTCAAGCTGTTCATCGACCTCAACCAGCTCACCGCGCCGGATCGCTACACGCTCCAGGTCCGCAGGAAGATCCGCGCGGCTGACTCGGCGGTGTCGGTGTTGCAGGAAATCCCGCTCACGTTCTCCTCCGACAAGATCGCGGAGACGCGATGGTTCGACAACGCGACCAACCTGCTGCTCGACTTCCGCATCCGTCGAGACAACGGCTCGGATTACACGCTCGGCTGGTCCCTGGAGACGCCGGTATGAGCAACCTCGCGTTCCCTCTCACGCCGCGCCTGACCGAGCGTCTCGGCGGCACGGCGGAAAATCTCGCGTCAGTGACATCTGGCGCGGGCGCGTGGGGCGCCTGGACAAGCCTAGGCGGCAGCCTCACGCGAGACGCCGACGAGATCGTCGTCTTTGCGCGCACCGATGCGTCGGTCGGCGAGAGGTTCTATCTTTCGCTGGCCGTCGGCGCGGGCAACGACGCGAACATGGTGATCGACGCGCTTCCGGGCGTCACGCCCTCCAACCCGGCATGGCCTGACACCTACGCTTTCCGATGCCCGATCCGAGTCGCAGCCGGGCAAACGGTGTTCGCCAAGACGGCGAGCACTGCGGCGGTGGCGCAGACGGTCGGCGTGCTTGGCGTCAGCACCGGACTCGTGCGCCGGGCCGGCTTCGGCCGGCTCGAGGCGCTCGTCGTCGACCTAGTAAACGTGCGCGCCCCGCAGTTCACCGCCGTCAGCGGTGGCGGCACGACGTGGGTCGAATACATCGCGTCGACTGCGCGCGCGTATCGCGGCCTCTGGCTGCGCCCGGATACGATCCCGGCCGCCGTCAACCGCCGGTTCAGTGTCCGCGTCGGCCTCGACGGGACGAGCGTCACGCAGATCATCGCCGAGCAGTTCGCCTCGCGAAATGCGAACTACGTCCTGGGCGACGCGGGCGTGACCGCCGTTCACGTTCCGGCGGGCTCGCGGATCATGGTCGCGGTCAACGGCGACACGGCGGCCGAGCCAATCCGGCTGCATATGATGGGACTCGTGGCGTGAACCTCTGGACGCCGTTCGAGGTCCCGCCGGCTGTATTCGGCGCGCCAGTGGCTCCGCCGATCGAGGTCGACGCCGACTTCGGTCTCGGCGAATCCATCATCGGCGGCGACATGCTAGGCGGCGACTCCGTCGACAATCTCGGCCGCCTGGTGGCGCGGTTCAGCCGCGGCTTCCGGCCGTATCCGCGCGCGAGGGGTTGATGCTCGAGCTCATCACGCCGCCGGCGAGCGAACCGATCTCGCTGGCCGAAGCGAAGCTGCACCTTCGCGCGACAGAGACGGCCGAAGACACGCTGATCACGGCCCTGATCACGGCCGCGCGCCAGCACGTCGAAGCGGCGACGGGGCGAAGCCTCATGCCGACGACGTGGCGAAGCTCGTTTGCGTCGTTCGCCGATCCCCTCGAGATCCCGGTCGCGCCGCTGCGATCGGTCTCGAGCGTCGAGGCCTACGGGGCGTCCGGATCGCTGGCGACTGTCTCGCCGCTGCTCTACTTCGTGACGGCGCCGAGCGGCCCGCAGGCGCCGCGCGGTGCCATCAACCTGATGGCTGGCAATTACTGGCCCGACTTGGCGCCGCGGCCCGACGCCGTGCGGATCCAGTACGTCGCCGGCTACGCCGACGCGGCGAGCGTGCCCGGTCCGCTCAAGTCGGCGATCCTGCTCGTTCTCACCGACTTGTTCGAGAATCGCGCGGGCGCGATGGAAACGACGCGCATCGGAACGAACCCGGCGGTGGACGCGCTGCTGAACCCCTACCGCCTCACGTGGATTTAAATCGTGGCCCCGCCTTCAGTCGGCGAGCTGCGGCATCGCGTGAACCTCGAGACGCGCGCGCAGGCGCCGAGCGGGGGCACGGGCGGGACCGGGCTGTCGGAGACGTTCACGACCGGGGCGACCGTCTGGGCGCGGCTCGAACTCATCCGCGGCGGCCGGTTCCTCGACGGCATGCAGACCGATGAAGCGCCGACGCACCGGATCACGATCCGGTATCGCAGCGACTTCACGACCTGGCGGTACATCAGCGAGGGCACGCGGCGCTTCCGCGTCGTGCAGTGCGGCGACGCCGACGGCCGCCGGCAATGGGCCGACTACGCGGTCGTGGAGCTGAAGGCGTGAAATTCTTCCTGAACGACGTCGCCGAGCAGTTCCGGAAGTTCGAGGGGCGCACGTCGGCGCTGTTCCGGCCCGCGCGACTGGCGATCCGCGAACTGGTGACGCAGGCGCGCGGCGAGGCGCGCGAACTGATCGCCGCCAGCAAGTCGGGCCGGCAGTATGGCGGCCAGGTCGACAGCACGGTCTACCGGCTCCAGAAGATCAACGGGAAGCGCAAGGCGACGCGCCTGTCGACCCGGTTCGGGGCCTACCGGGCATCGGCGCCGGGCGAGGCGCCGGCATCGCGGACCGGGACGTTGCTCCGGTCGATCCGGGTCGCGCGCATCGGCGCGGAGAAGGGCCGCGACCGCGGGTTCGAGTTCTTCGTCTTCGCCGACCGGCGCGCGGCGTTCTACCGCGCGTTCCTCGAGTTCGGCACGCGGTTTCGGCGCAGGAAGGGCAGGGGCGGGGCTGGTCGCGTCGACCCGCGACCGCTTTGGACGCCGCTGCAGCGCAAGTTCTCCCGGCTCGCGCGGCAGCGGGTCGACCTGGCGCTTGAGCAGGGTATCCGTGAGGTGACGCGGTGAGGCCTTCGCTGATCATTCCGCGGCTGCGCACGCTGTGCCCGATCTTCTTGGGCCGTGTCGCCGGCGCTGCCGACTTCGCCGCGGCATCGCTCAACGACGACGTGGCGGTGCCATGCGCGTTCGTGCTGCCCGGCGGCGACGTGCCCGGGGATCAGCAGCTGATTGGCCAGCCGCTTCAGGAACTGTCCGAGCGGTTCACGGTCGCCGTCTGCGTTTCGAACCTCAGCGACGAGCGCGGGCAGGCCGGCGCCGAGCAGCTACACGACATCCGCGGCGAGCTGCTCGCGGCGCTTCAGGGCTGGTCGCCCGATGGCGGCGTGACGCTCGGGCCCGTCGTCTACCTCGGCAGCGACGGCGACCCGACGATCGACCGGGCGCGGATCTGGCACGCGTACGACTTCAGCGTCGCGACGAACATCCCGAGCTGATCGCCGGCCTCGCCGGCTTCCTTTCACGAGCAGGAGAAGACGACATGCCCCGTTCAATCGGTGCCAACAACCGCGTTTTCGGCAAGAAGGAATCGGTCTACGGCACGCCGCCGAGCGGGAACTACATCCAGCTTCCCTTCTACTCGTTCTCGCTCGACACCGAGCAGGGTCGCACGACGCCGACCGTGATCGGCGTGGGTGCGACGCGCGATCCGGCCGCGCCGAACCTCGACGTCGTGAACCTCACGGGCGACGCGGTGGTGCCGGTCGATTTGGTCAACATCGGTCACTGGCTGTCGATGCTCTTCGGCGCGCCGGTCACGACGGGCGCGGGGCCGGATTACGTGCACACGTTCAAGAGCGGCGCGGCGACCATGCCGTCGTGGTCGCTCGAACAGGCCTTCCCCGACGTGCCGCGGTACTTCATGCAGGCGGGAGTTCGCGCGAACACGCTGCAGATGAACTTCAGCCCGTCGGGCGAGGCGCGCGCGACGATCGGCCTCGTCGGCCAGGGCACGACCGACGCGAACACGAGCAGCGCCGGCACGCCGACGCAGGCCGCGTTCACGGCGTTCAATCAGTTCCAGGCGTCGATCAAGCGTGACGGGTCAACGCTCGGCAACGTCACGGAAGGCACGCTGAACTTCTCGAACAACGTCGAGCAGGTTCGCACCATCCGCGGCGACGGCAAGATCGAGGGCGCGGATCCCGGCGGCACGACCGGCGCGGGTTCGATCCGCGTCCGGTTCGCGGACGTGTCGCTGCTCAGCGCCGCGACGTCGAACACCGCGGTCGCGCTCGAACTCGGTTATGTGATCTCCGCGACGCGCTCGCTCTTGATCACGCTCCACGAGGTCTATCTGCCGCGCGCGAAGATCGCGACCGAGAGCGCCGCCGGCGTGTCGGCCGACTTCCCGTTCCAGGCCGCCTATAACGCGGGCGCGGGGTCGATGCTGACCGCCGTCCTGCGCAACCAGTCGGCCGGGGCGACCTACTCGTGATCCGGCTGAACTTCCCGACGGAACCGTACTGGCTGGAGCTGGGCGGCGGCGTTCGCCTGAAGGTGAACCCGCCGTCGACGGTGCTCTTCTCGACGGCGAACGCCGCAGCCCGCCGCGAGCTCGAGGAACTGCGCGCGGCACAGAAGCAGCTGACCGAAGTTGGCGCGAAGGTCGAGGGCCTGCCCGACCTGCTCGACCCGAACGTCGCCGACGGGCACCTTGAGGCCCTGACGACGCGGTCGTTCGCACGCTATGCGATCGTCGAGTGGCAAGGCGTCACGCTGCCCGACGGCACGCCGGCGCCGGTCACGCGCGAGAACATCGACAAGTTGATGGCGATCGCCGTCGTCGCGCGGACCTTCCTCGGCGTCTACCTCGTGTCGATCGCGGAGCTGGAAGCCGAGGGAAACGGATCCGCGCCCGTGCCGAATGGGAGTTCGGCGACGGGCGCAAGCACTGCGACGACTGCCGAGCCGTCCGTCGCAGCTGCGGCCTGACCTGCCCGCAGATCGACCACGCGCCGCGCACGCTCGACGGCGTGCAGGCCTGGCGGGCCGGAATGGCGGCCGTCACGGCGGCCGGTGGAGTGGTGAACATGGACGTCGCCGCCGCGCATCGAATCACCGAAACCCTCGGCGTTCCCTCTGACGTCGCGCTCGAGCTGCTCGGCTCCATGCGCGTGGGGATCGCTGACGCAGTGAAGAAGACGAGGTCGACGGATGGCTGACAAGTCGATCGGAATCGCAATCGGCGTCACGGGCGATCAGCAGTCCGGCGCCGCGATCGAAGGCGTCGCGAACCGTGGCGCGACGGCGTTCGAGCGACTCCGGGCGACCATGCAGCGCGCGGGCACCGGGGCCGACTTCGCCGAAGGCCAGTTTAAGAAGCTGAACCGCGGCGTCGGCGATGCGGCCGGCGCGGTGCAGCTGCTCGCGAACGTGATCCCCGGCCTCGACGGTAACTTTGCGAAGCTGTCGGGCGGCATTGGCAACGTCGCCGACGTCTTCGGCACGCTGTCGGGGCTGCTGCTGAAGAACCCGATCGGGCTGCTCGCGACCGGCATCACCGCGGCGACGGCCGCGTTCTTCTACTTCCGCGACGGCACGCAGGCCGCGACGCAGTCGCTCGCCGACTATGAGAAGGCGGTCGCGACGTCGAACGCCGTCCTGAAGACGTCGAGCGAGCTCTCGCGCGAGGCCGCGCAGGCGAAGGTCGACGAGGCTCGCGCGCGCGTGCAGGCGACGATCGCCGCCGAGCAGGAGCAGCAGGCCAGCCTTATCCGGTCGCGGATCCTGATCGACCAGCAGCGCCAGAACATCATCGACGCGAACAAGGGGCTGCCGAACTTCGACGCGTCGACCGTGCTCCGCGATCCGCTAAACCGCCTGTCGAAAGACTTCGCGGAAAGCGAGAAGCGGCTAGCCGATCTGCAAGAGCGGCTCGGCAAACTGAACGACCCGACGCAGATCGGCACGGCGCGCCAGGCGCGCGCGGACGAGGCGCGGGCGATCTTCGACAGCACGCGAACCGCGGCCGAGCGGTACGAAGCCACGATCAAGCGGTTGAACGATCTGCGCGCCGCCGGCGACATCACGCCGGACACCTACGCGCGCGGCGTGCAGCAGGCGAAAGAGGCGCTCGACGCGGCGAGCCGCGCCGGGCAGCAGGACAGGGGCGACGCTCGAGCAGCTGCGCGACCGGTTCAACGCGCTGGCGGGCTCGCTCGATCCGAACGTGCGCGCGACGAACGAGTACGCGAACGGGATCGCGGTCGTGCGCGAGTCGTTCCAGCGTGGGGTCATCACGGCCGGCGAGTACGAGCGGATGCTCGGGCTTCTCGCCGACCGGCAGTTCCAGGCGTCCGACGCAGGCCGCGCGCAGGCCTCGGCCGTGTCGGCGACGCGCTTCGCTCTACGAAGCGTCGATCACGCCCGCTCGAGCGGTACGAGCAGCAGATCCGCCAGATTGCGGAAGCGGAGAAGAGCGGCGGCGTCGTCGCGGATCAGGCCCTGCGCGCGCGGCAGCAGGCGCAGGCGCAGCTCGAGGCGGCGAACGACAGCGCGAAGGGCGCGAAGAACACGGCGCGCGAGCTCGGGCTGGCGTTCACTCGGCGTTCGAGAACGCGATCGTCGGGGGCAAGGGACTGCGCGAGGTGCTGTCGGGCCTTGCGGCCGACCTGGCGCGGCTGGCGATCCGGAAGAGCCTGACGGAGCCGCTCTTCGACTTCTTCGCCGGGCTGGTCGGCGGTGCCACCAAGGCGGCTGGCGGGAGCTTGTTCGGGAGCCTGTTGGGGAGCTTCTTCGGCGGATCGACGGCTGCAGTCGCTCAGACCAACACGCTGATCGCCGGCGGCATCTATGCGAAGGGCGCGGCGTTCTCGGGCGGATCCGTCGTGCCGTTCGCGACCGGCGGGCTGGTCGAAAAGCGCACCATGTTTCCCATGAGCGGCGGGCGCACTGGAATGATGGGCGAGGCCGGGCCCGAGGCGATCATGCCACTGACGCGCACGGCCGACGGCCGGCTCGGCGTCGCTGCGGAAGGCGGGCGGCGGATCGGGCGTCGCGCTGACAGTCAACACCGTGGTCAACCTGAACGCCAAGGGTTCCGGCGGCGAGAGGATCAGCGCGCGATCGGGCAGTCGGTCGCGCGGCAGGTTCGCGAAGCCGTGCAGAACGAGATCCGCCAAGCCATGCGGCCCGGCGGCCAGCTCTATGGGGCCGCGCGATGATCACGTTTAGCCCGCCGCGCCCGCCGGTCTACTCGAGCAGCAAGACGAGCGAGCTTCGGATCCGCGAGGCAAAGTTCGGTGACGGCTACTCGCAGCGCGTCGCCGACGGCCTCAACGTCGAAGGCGAGGAATGGTCGCTGTCGTTCCGGCTTCTCGTCGCGCAGGCCGACACCGTCGAGGCCTTCCTGCGCGCTCGAGGCGGCGTCGAGGCCTTCCTGTGGACGCCGCCGCGCGAAGCCACGGCGAAGCGGTGGACCTGCGCGCAGTGGTCGCGCGAGCCGGCGCTGCCCGGCACCGATGACATGCGGATGACGTTCCGCCGCGTCTACGACCTGACGGCCTGACGATGTCGACGGCACACCTCGAGCTCGCGCAGAAGCCGGCGGCCGACGCGCTGGTGACGCTCTTCACGCTCGACGCGACCGCGCTCGGCTCCACGGTCTACCGGTGGACGCCGGGCACCTTTGCCGACGCGCCGGTCGTCTATCAGGGCAACACCTACACGCCGCTTCCGATCGAAGCCGAGGGGTTCGAGTGGAACGGCTCGGGCACGCTGCCGACTCCGACGCTTCGCGTGTCGAACATCGGCGGCTTGGCGGGGGCGCTGATCATCGGCTTCGGCGACCTGCTCGGCGCCGAGGTCACGCGCCTGCGCACGTTTGCGCGCTTCCTCGACGGCCGAGCCGGACGAGGATCCGGACGCGCACTCCCGCCCGGACGTCTTCAGAGTCGAGCGGAAGCGGATCCACGACGGCACGATGATCGAATGGGGAACTGGCGACGGTGCTCGACCAGGAGGGCGTACAGCTGCCCGGGCGCCAGGCGCTTAAGAACGCATGCACGCACGTCTACCGGCGATGAACGGCAGGCGCGTTCGACTACACGCGCGCGACCTGCCCGTACGTCGGCACGGTCTTCTTCGCGGCGGACGGCTCGCTCACGTCGAACCCGGCGCTCGATCGCTGCGGGAAGAAGCTGTCCGACTGCGTCGCTCGCTTCGGCAAGAACCCGTTGCCGACTCGTGCCTTCCCCGGGATGCGACGTGTTTAACGGGAAGGTGCTCGAGGACTTCAAGCTCGACGCGCTGGCGCGGTATCCGCGCGAAGCGTGCGGGCTCGTGATCGAGGGCGTCGGATATGTGCCCGTCGAGAACGTGGCCGACGACCCGACAACGTCGTTCCGCATGTTGCCGGAGGCCTGGACAGCCTACTGCCGCGTGATCGCTGTCGCGCACTCTCACGTCGACATCCCGGCCGTTCCCTCGAGCGAGGACATGAGGTCGCAGATCGAGACGGCCCGGCCGTGGCTGCTGTGCGCGACGAACGGTCAAGCGGTGACGGATCCCTGGTGGTGGGGCGACCCAGCGCAACCGCCGCCGCGCTCGGCCGCGAGTTCCGCCACGGCCCCAGCGGCAGCGACGGCCGCGGCGACTGCTACGCGCTGATCCGCGACTGGTTCTATCTCGGCCGAGAGATCACGCTGCCGAGTTCCCCCGCGATCTCGAATGGTGGCGCGCCGGCGGCGATCTCTACCGCGACGGGTTCGCCGCCGCGGGCTTCTCTCGCGTCGACGGCGACCCGCAGCCCGGCGACGTGCTGCTCGGGCAGATCCGCAGCCCGGTCCCGAACCACGGGGCCGTCTACATCGGGCAGGGCATGATCCTTCACCACCTCGAGCACAGGCTGTCCGCCCGCGAGCCGATCGGCCGCTGGCCGCCGGTACCTGACGCACGTCCTTCGGCACGTCTCGGCAATCCGATGACGCGATCGCTGTCCACCTTCACGGCGGGCTGTCGCGGTTCCGGGCGGCCCGTACATGCTCCACGTCGACACCGTCGGCGAGGCCGTGCGCGCGCTGTGCGTGCAGCTGCGCGGACTGCGGCAGGCGATCGAGGCCGGCGCGTTCCGGGTGATCCGGTGCAAGCGGCGCGGCGCTCCGGGCCTGGTCATGGGGCCGGAAGACCTGCCGCTGCGGGCTCGGCCGCGCGCGTGAGCTTCACCTCGTGCCGGTGGTTCACGGCAAGGGGCGCGGCGTCGGAAAGATCATCCTAGGCACGCTGATTGCGGCGTCGTTCATCGTGCCAGGGTCGGGCATGCCGTTGACGGCGTCGATCTCGATCAGCGCGGGGCAAGTGCTCATGTTCGGCGCGTCAATGGTGCTCGCCGGCGTGTCGCAGATGCTTTCACCGCAGCCGAAGGCGCCGAAGCCGTTCGAGCCGGCCGATCGCCGGCCCTCGTTCCTGTTCGAGCAGCCCGTTAACGTGAGCGCGCAGGGGAGCGTTATCCCTCTGGCCTACGGTCGCTTCCGCGTCGGCTCCGTCGTCGTCTCGGCCAGCCTCGAGTCCGAGGACTACAGCAGCGGCCAGGGCTCCGTCGCCGTGCCGACGATCGTCGGCGGGAAGGAACCGGCGTCCTGACGTGGCTGTCTCAGGGGCAAGGCTCGTGAACGCGCGCGGCATCACGGGCCGCGGGCGGCGGCGGCAAGGGCGGCGGCGGCGGCGGTCGCGTCGCCGCAGGAAGCGCCGAACACGCTGCGCAGCCGCGCCAGCGCGAAGTTCGTCGAGGCGCTCAGCGAAGGCCCTATCAGCGGCCTGGTCGATGGCGCCGCTTCGATCTTCTTCGACAACACGCCGCTGCGCGCTGACGACGGCTCCCTGAACTTTCAGGGCGTCAGCTTCGTGCTGCTTGCCGGCCTGCCGGATCAGGCACCGGTTCCCGGCATAACCGCGCAGGAGTCGGAGTTCTCCGTCGGCGTGCGCGTGCAGCAGGCGACCGGGGTCGTGCGATCGGTCTCGTCGCCCGACACGACATCCGCCCGCGTCACGATCCGCGTGCCGTCTCTGACGCAGCAGAACACGCAGAACGGCGACATCACCGGGACGCAGGTCGAGATCGCGATCGACGTCAGGCTCGACGCCGGCAGCTGGAACGAGGTCGTCGCCGACACGATCTCGGGCAAGACGACCAGCACGTATGAGCGATCCTATCGCGTGCCGCTGCCGGCGGGCCCGGGCACGCGGTCTATTCGCGTTCGCCGCATCACCGCCGACAGCGGCTCTTCCGCGCTCCAAAATGAAACCTGGTGGGCCTCGTTCACGGAAGTGATCGACCATCGGCTGATCTATCCCGACACGGCGGCCGTCGGGATGTCGTCGACTCGGCCCCTGTTCGGTGGACAGATCCCGGACGCGGGCCTATGAGATCGACGGGCTCGAGATACAGGTGCCGTCCCAACTACGACCCTGTCGCGCGGACCTACACCGGATCTGGGACGGGACGTTTTCAACTCGCGTGGACGGATAACCCGGCGTGGGTGCTCTACGAACGTGCTCACCAATCCGCGCTACGGGCCTGGGCGAGAAGATCAAGGCGACAGCCGTCGACAAGTGGGCACTTTATGAAATCGCGCAGTATTGCGACGAGCTCGTGCCCGACGGCTTCGGGAGCGTTCGAGCCGCGCTTCACGTTCAACGGCGTGATCGCCGATCGCGAGGGACGCCTATCGCGTGCTGAACGCGATCGCTTCTTCGTTCCGCGGCATGCTGTATTGGGGCGCCGGATCCGTGACGGTCTCGGCCGACATGCCCGCGGACCGATCGCCCTCGTCGGGCCGGGCAAACGTGATAGAGGGCCGTTTCTCCTACAGCGGCACGGCCCTGAAGGCGCGGCACAACCGCGCGATGGTCTCGTGGAACGACCCGGCCGACGGCTACCGCCGCGCGATCGAGGTCGTCGAGGATCTCGACTCCATCAGCACGAACGGGCTGCGCATTGCGGAGGTCGCCGCGTTCGGCTGCACGTCGCGGGGGCAAGCGACCGGCTCGGCCGCTGGCTGCTCGATAGCGAGCAGACGCAGACGGAGACCGTCACGTTCCGCTGCAGTCTCGACCAGTTCACGCTGCGGCCCGGGGCGATCGTCTCCGTCGCCGACCCGGCTTGGTCCGGCATCCGGCGGGCGGGGCGCATCGTCAGCGCGTCGACGTCGACCGTCACGCTGACCAGTCGGTCGTTCCTGGTGACAGGCTGTCCAGCTGTCGGTAGGTGCTCCCCAGCTGGGCGCGAACGGAAAAGCGTCAGCGTGACGACCGCGCCGGGCGGGCGAGCTCGCTCGCCGTGTCGCCCGTGTTCAGCGCGGCTCCCGCGACCGATTCGATATGGATGCTCAGCGGGACCGACGTCGCGCCGCGCCAGTTCCGCGTGATGGCTGTCGTCGAGGTCGAGAAGCACGTCGTCGAGGTCACGGCGCTGATCCACGACCCGGGCAAGTATGCGCGGATCGAGCAGGGGCTCGCGCTCGACTCGGGCGCGTTCACGGTCTTTCCGACGGGGCAGCTCAAGCGGCCGAGCGAAATCACGGTGCGGAAGGTTGTCGCGCGCGTGGATGCGGCGATCGTCTCTCGGATCATCGTCAGCTGGAGGGCGCCGGCCGACGGCCGGGCGGCGCGGTTCGAGGTCGAATATCGGGTGCCGGGCGAGGACTGGCAGGGCGCCGGCTCGACGCCGGGCGTGTCGATCGAGATCCCCGACGTGCAGCCGGGCGTCTACGACTTCCGGGTGCGCGCCCTCGACGCGCTGGGCGGCTTCTCCGGATGGCAGACGCTCGCCGGCGTCGACGTCGACGCGCTGACCGGCGTGTCGGACGTGCAGAACGTGCGGCTGACGATCCTGTCGGACTCGGCCGTCCTGTCGTGGGATCCGGTGCCGGACGTGAACCTGTCGCACTACGTGGTGAAGCACTCGCCCGCGCAGTCGGGCGCGCTGTGGGCAAGCTCTGTGCTGCTCGTGCCGATCACGGAGGTAACGGCGGTCACGGTGCCGACGATGGCCGGGACGTATCTCGTGAAGGCCGTATCGAACTCAGGCGACGAAAGCGCGCTCGCGGCGGCGATCGTCACCGCCGTGACAGGGGACGAGGATCTCAACGCAGTGGCGGCGCGCGTCGAGCATACGACGTTTCCCGGCACGAAGACCGGCTGCAGCGTGGTCTCCGGCGGCCTGGAGATCACCGCCGTCAGTGGTTCGATCCCGAGCTCGGCGACATATCGGTTCGCCGAGACGGGCGGCGCGGCCGTCGATCTCGGCGCCGTCTATACCTCGCGCGTCTCTGGGCTGCTCGCGGTCGTCGGCGTGCAGGTCGATAACAACGTTTACGGCTGGCCGAACGTGTGGACGCAGCCGAACGTCTACGGCTCCGCGAACGACCAGTGGACGGTCGAACTTCAGGAGCGTCACACGAACGACAACCCGCAGGCTCGCCGACCTGGTCGGCTTGGGCGCCGCTAGTCGTCGGCGACATCACCGCGCGCGCGTACCAGTTCCGGGCACTGCTCGGCTCGAGCGCGTCGAACGTCACGCCGCGGATTACCGCGCTCGCCGCCTACGTCGACATGCCCGATCGCATCGCGAGCGAGCGCAACCTTGCGGTGGGCACCGGCGGGACGACGGTCCACGTTCTCGCCCGAGTTCAAAGAAACGCCGGCGATAGTCGCGACGTCGCGCGATCTCGGAAACGGCGAGCGGATCAACGTCACCAGCCCGACGACTGCGGGCTTCACGATTCAGGTACTCGACGCTGGAGGCGCGGGCGTCGCGCGCACCGTCGATTGGGTCGCGCGCGGATAGGCTTCAAACAGTAGGCGGAAACCATGTCGCAGAACTTCCTCGGAAACACGGTGCCGGATCGACCAGCGGCGCCGCGCTGATCTCTCTGCTTCTGGCATGGCAGGGCGCGCTGCACTCGCTGCACAAGGGGCACCGACCGGCCGTCGTATGCGCAGGCCGGCACCGCCTGGCTGAAGGAGGTCTCCGCGACCGACTGGCGGCTGATGATCTACGACGGCACGGACACCGACGTGCAGCTAGGGACGCTGAACCCGAGCACGAACACCTGGGCGCCGACGATCTCGGCCAACTCGATAACCGCCGCGATGCTCCAGGCGAACATCATCGACGGCACGAAGTTCGTGCGCGGCACGGCTGGGCATGTGTGGACGGCCGCGGGCCCCAGCACCGACGCCGGATTCGCCGCGCTGCCATCGGTCACGGATCGCGTAGCGAAGGCCGGCGACACGATGACGGGACAGCTGACCATGAGCGGCGTCAGTTCGAACATTCGCGCGCGCGGCACGACCGCAGCGGAAACCGGCGTGCAGCTGGCAGGCGGCCAGGACTTCGGCGGGGTGTTCGTGCGCGCTGTCAACGTCACTTCATCGGGCTCCGGCAGCGGCCTTGCGGATGTCACCTTCTCGATCACGAACGGCGTGCTGACCATCGCGAAATCGCGTGGCGACTTCGTCATCAACACCGGCGGCGGCCCTGGCTGATGCCGGGCGAACCCAACGTCGAATTGCTGCGCGGGCTCGCAGAAGCTGCGGGCTTCGGTGCGCTGGGGCGTGCGGTCTATCACGCGCTGAACGACCGGCGGCCGTCGACGCTCACGGTTCTGGCTGTGGGAGATCCCCGCCGCCGTCGGGCTTGGCGTGATGGCGCAGGGCCTCGGCGTCTACCTCGAGCTGGACGAATGGCCCCGCGTCGCGCTGATCGCGTTCGTCGCCGCGGCCGGCGTGAAGGCAATCGACGCGGCGATCGACCGCGTCTTCGGAGAGGGAAAACGGAAATGACGCACGCGCGATGGATGCTTCGAATACTGGCGCTCATGCTGATCCTGATCGGCGGCCTCGCCTTCCATGCTGTCAGGCACTCGAGCGGCGCGGCGATCGCGAAGGCGCCGCCCGGCATCGTGAACGCGAGGGCGCCGTGATGCGCGCGCTTCGCATGCTGGCGATCGGGGCGGCTTCGGCCGCCCTGTTCGTTTCCGGCGCCGTCGCTGCGACCGGGATGGACGACGGTCGACGGAGACACGATCCGGAAAGGCCGCGAGACGGTGCGCCTGTACGGGATCGACGCGCCGGAATGGTTTCACCCTCGCTGCCAGGCGGAACGCGACAAGGCGATCGCCGCAGCATCGGAGGTGCAGCGACTGATCGCCGAGGCGAAGCGCGTCACCGTGCACCGGCGCAAGACGCGCCGGCGGGAAGCCCATCCGCGACAAGTACGGCCGCACGCTCGCGGTCGTGAAGGCGGGCTCGACCGACATCGGCGCGCATCTTCTGGGAATGGGACTCGCCGCGCCCTATCTCGGCTCCGGCCCGCGGCGTGACTGGTGCAACGGAGGATAGGACGATGCCGAAGACGAAGACGCAGGTCGAACGCGCGATCCGAGTGCTCGAGATCGCCGCGCAAGAGGGCGTGCTGTTCGGGAAGTATGGCCCGGCTGCTGCGGCGCTCGCTGGCGGGATTCGCGGATACATGGCGGCGCGGAACTCGCGGCAGGCCCGCGCGCTCGCGGCGCGGATCGCCCTGGCTACGACGCCGAAGCCGCGCAAGTCGTCGCCGCGCTACCGCGACTCGCTGTCGGGACTTCTGGTGAAAGAGAAGGTCGCGAAGAAGCGGCCGGCTCGGCACACGCGGGACATGATGTGATGCGCCGCCGGATCGCCCGCGCCGCCACCCTCGCGGTGATCGCCGCCCTCGCTGCCTGCTCGCAGGCCCTGGTCGGCGACGACTTTCACACGCTCACGCGCTCCGGCGGGCCGCCGGCGAACGTCGTCGAGCTGCCCGATCGCTCCCGGGTCTACTGGTGGCGGGATGCGACGTGCGAGCTCGCGGCGACCGTCGACCGGCAGGGAAGCGTGATCGCGGCCGAGTTCACCGGCGCAGATTGCGCCAAGCTACGGCGCCGCTTCGGCGTCGCGGAGTCCTGAACCGCCGCCCGCGCGCGGCTTCCACGGAGAACCTCATGCTCACTGCAATCACCGCGAACTGGCGGGCGATCTCGCTCGCCCTGTTGATGTCGATCGCCGTCCTGGTGCTGCTCGTGCTGTCGTCGCTCGCGCACGCGGCCAGCCCGAAACCGCTGGCCCCGAGCTCGAGCACGGCGATCGCAGGCGCGGCTGCAGCCGCGGCGGCCGGCGCTTCGGCCGCGGGCGGATCATCGACGGCCAGCTCGACGACGACCATCGGCAGCGACCGCCCGGCGCCCGCCGTCGCGGCGCCAGGCTGACGAGCTTCGGCGGGTGCAAGGGATCCGTCGCCGGCGGCGTCAGCGTGCCCGCGTTCGGCGTCAGCTTCGGGACGACGGTCACGGACGAGGAATGCCAACGGCTGAACTCGGCCACCTACCTGACCGCGATCGGTCACAGCGACGCGGGGCTGGCCCTCGCGTGCGACAACAACGGCGTTCGGGCAGCGATGGCAGCCGTCGGCAAGGGCGCGCTCTGCCCGGGCGGCGGCGCGCCGACGCCGATCACGCCGGCGGCGGCGCCGGCCGAGCGGCATCCGGCCTGCGGCCCGTCGGGCTGGCTGGCGTCGCGCGAGTGGCGCGCGGCGCACTGCCGATGAAGATCGCGGCCGTCGCGTTCCTGTTCTGCGCGGCGGGCTCGCCGTGCTGGTGGGAAGCGTTCCCCGCACGGAGCATCACCGACTGTCGTCTGAAGTGGCTCGAGGTCGTGAACGTCACGGCCGAGCCGCTGCTCGTCTTCGACTCGCGGTGCGAGGCGGCGAACGGCGACGTCGTGGAATGGGACTGGCGGCGCCCGCCGCCGGATGGTTCCCGCGGCCGGTAGCGGGCTCTACGCCGGACCCTGCGCGCCTGTCGCGCTGCCTCCCTAGCCTTGCCCCGTCGGCTGCGGCCGGCGGGGCTCCTTTCGTTCTGGGGCCGGATTAGATCCAGCGCCGCCGCGTGAGGGGGATCGCGGTAAATCCCCCCGCCGCTACCACGCCGGCCCCCTGATCGGTTCCCGCCGCGTTCTGCGGCTCGATCAGGGCGGCCAGGCTTCCCACGAGCTCGGCCCGGTACTGGCCCTTCCCTTCGACGGGATGGATCACCACGCGCTCAATCAGCTGCCGCACCTCGCGCGCGGCCGGATCGGGCACGTCGGCGGCCAGGGAACCGGTCGACGATGCGCCGGTAGTTCTCGGGCAGGGACGGCAGCAGCTCGACGGCCTCGGCCGGCTCGGGCTGGCCATCCGTGGCCAGCGTGGCCAGCCGGGCCTCGAGGTCGCGCAGGCGCGCGACGACCGCGGCGACGTCGCCGGCCCCGGCCTCGAGCGCGTCGACGAGTCGACGGCGGCGCTGCTCGAGCTCGGCCGCTTCCCGCGCCCGCTGCGCGGCCCGCTGGTGCACCGTGGCGCGCCGGCGGGCTACCTCGGCCCGGTACTCGGCCAGGAACGCGCGCAGGGCTTCAGGCGACAGCAGCGAGGCCTTGAGGCCCGCCAGGGCGCGCCGCGTGATCTCTGCCTGCCGGACCGTCTTCCGGTTCGTGCAGGCGCGGGCCGTGATGTAGTTCCGGCAGCGCAGCCGATCGGCGCCGTGCAGCACGAACGGCGAGCCGCACAGCGCGCACACGACCAGACCCGCCAGAAAGTGCGACTTCCGGCCGCGCTTCGGGATCAGCGCACCGCGGGACACTTCGGCCAGCCGGCGCTGCGCGCGTTCCCACGTTTCCGCGTCGACGATCGCCAGCGACGCGTCGTCGATGCTGACGCGATCGGACAGCGGCGTGACGCGCGGGACCCGCTTCCCCGTCTCGGGATCGCGGACGAAGGTCTGCCGGTTCCACGTCAGGCGCCCGACGTAGATCGGATTCCGGAGGATGCCCGTCGCCCGCGGCCCGTGCCCGCGCACCGTGCCGGCGCGCCAGATCCCGCCGCGCGGCGCGGGGATCCCGTCAGCGTTCAGGCCTGCGGCGATGTCGATCGGCGTCGCGCCCTCGAGGAACTCGGCGAAGATGCGCCGCACGATCGCGGCCTGCTGCTCGTCGATCTCTCGCGCGCCGCGCACGATGTCGCCCCGGTCGTTCAGCTGGGGCGCGGGCCGGTAGCCGTAGCAGATCCCGCCCGGGTTCTTGCGGGCCTCGACGCGGCCCCGCTGCCCGCGCCGCACCTTCTGGGCGAGGTCGCGCAGGTACAGGGCGTTCATCGTGCCGCGCAGCCCGACGTGGAGCTCGGAGACATCGCCCTCGGCCAGCGTCACCAGCCGCACGCCGGCGAACGTCAGGCGCTTGAAGATCCCGGCCGTGTCTTCCTGATCGCGGCTGATGCGGTCGAGGGCTTCGGAAATCACGACATCGAACCGGCCGTCGCGCGCGTCGGCGAGCAGCCGCTGCAGGGCGGGCCGGTGCCGCGCGTCGGCCCCGCTCAGGGCGGCGTCGGCGTACGTCTCGACGATCTGGGCGCCGAGCTGCTCGGCCCTGGCGCGGCAATCACGCGCCTGGTCGGCGATCGACGTCGGGCTCTGTAGGTCGCTGCTGAAGCGAGCGTAGATCGCGGCGCGCATCCGTTCCCCTGGACTCGGCGGCGGTGGAAGCATCGGCGGCGGCGGCGGCGCGGGCAAGGGCGCGCGCGATCGCCAGGACGGCGGGCGCGGTCATCCCTTGAGCTCGGCGCGCGCTTCTGCGATTGCGGCGTTCAGCAAAATCATTTGCTCACCGTCGCCGCCGGCGTCGGTATGCGCTGTTCGCGCGGCCTCGCGATATCGTGCCTCGACGATCAGCAGCAGGTCGGCCGGCGCGAGGTCGGCGCGCGGCAGCGGGCCGAGCACTTCGCGCCAGGGTCGGGCGCGGGGCGCTGCCGAGCTGTTCGGCGGCGGCAGCGCGGAGAAGCCGGAGAACGCGCGCTCCATCATGTGCGCGCCGCCGTGCCGCTCGAGGCCGCGAAGGTGCTCGATCGCCATGCCGACGGACCGCAGGTTGTCGGCGACGTTCCAGAACAGATCGCGCGCGATGACCATCGGGCGATTGCTCAGCTGAAAGTAGACGGCGACGCCGGGATCTTCGATGCGACGCCGCGCGGCGTCGGCGTACGGCAGCCCGTCGTTACGGAGCGGCATCCAGCTCGATATGACCGCGCTGCGCGCGCCGAGGAGCCGCAGTTCGTTCAGCAGTCGGCCGCGCGCAGCGCCGAACGACATCGAAAATCTGGCGAAGTTCTTCCGCCTGCTGTCGGGCGTGCGAGGCCAGCCGTCGGGCCATGCGAGGGGATAGGCGGTGGTCATTGCGCGGCGCTCCATCGGAATCGCGGTTGCTTCATGCCGTCGCGCTTCGTGTTGGCGAGGGCGAGCAGTTCGTCGGGCGTCATGGTCGTGCGGCCGTTGACGCGGTATCGCGCGCCCGGCTCGACGGGCTCGACGTGCGTCCTGATCTCGCGGAACCAGCGCAGGAGGTCGCGCAGGGAGATCGGCATGGCTTCGGCATCGACGGCCGGCGGCGGTGCTGGTGCTGCTGCGCGTGCGGCTTCTTCGGCGCGCACCAGCCGCGGGGCGGGCGGGTCGACTCTCGCGCCGCCCTCGAACAACTCGGCGAAGCTCTTGCCTTCGGTCGCGCGCACCGCCGGCGCCGCCCGCCCGGCGTTCGACGGCAAGCCCAGCTTCCGGCGCCGCAGGTAGACCGCGGCATCGGTGCAGCCGAAGTGCTCGGCGATCTCTCGATCGGTGCGGCCCGCTGCGTGGAGCTCGAGCAGCTTCGTCTCGTCGATCTTCGCCGCGGTGCGGGAGGGCGGGGGCGGCGTCGGCGTGTCGGGCAGCGGTTCGCGCGCCGGCACCGGCTCGCACGCATGCGCGACCGGCGGCACGCGCTCGAGCTGGCGCGCGTGCTCGGCCGCTGCCGTCAGGAAGTCGATCGCCTTCGTCAGCAGGTCGCGGTGCGCGCGCAGCTGCTCGAGGACGGAGTCGTAGGCGGCGGAAAGCCGGTCGCTCATTCCCTGGACTCCCGCGGCATGACATCAAGCGCGACAGGCGGATGCGTCGCGCCGACGATCGTCAGCCGCACCGTTCCGCCATCCATCAGCGCCGCGAGCTCGTCGGGTGTCGGCTCCCACAGCGACATCAGGCAACCGTCGAGCGCGCGAACCCACAGCGTCGAGCACTGGTCTTCCATGCCGGCCGGCGCTCCGAACTTGTGCGTCGCCCCGGGGATGCGGTTCGGGATCATGCTGCGGCCTGCTCGGCGGGCGTCGCCTGCGCGATGATCCAGTCGTAGGCCTCGGCGTTCGCGTTCTTGATCTTGAGCAGCACGCCGGCCTTCGTCTGCGCGGTGATGATGTCTTCGCGCGCCTTCTGGGTCTTCGCCCGTCGGAGCGCGCCGACGATGACGCGCGCGCGTTCCTTCAGGTCTTCCGGCAGGTCGAAGTGTTTCGGCGCGGGCGCGCTGTCAGGGGGGGGAGGCGCGCCCGCGCCTACCGCGTCCGGCGGGGAGGCATTCGCCGGTGCGGGTTCCTTCGGGGCGGCCGTCGCGCCGCCCGCAGCCCATGCGGCGAGCTTCTCGCCGTGCTGTTCGCTCAGCTGCTCGCCGTCTTTGAAGATGGCGGCGTGCGCGCCTTCCATCTTCCACTTCTCGGGGTCGGACAGGTCGATGATCCCCTTCCGGTCGCTGGCGAGGCGGAACGAGACCGTCACCTCGAACCGGAACGAGGGCGAGCACTGCGCCTTGAACTTCGTCGTCTTCGCGTCGGGGTCGTAGACTTCTTCGCCGCGGATCGCGAACACGATCGGCATCCGCAGGCCGAGCAGGCCAGAGACCATCAGCTTGTGCGACATCTTCGGGCGAATGGACGACGACGCCTTCACCTTCTCGCGCTCGCGGCCCTCGTCGAACTTCCATCCCTTCTCGTCGGCGAATGCGCGCCGGCGCTCGACCGCGACGTCGATCTCTTCGTCGATCCAGTCGAGCACGCCGCCGACGCCGCGCCACTCCATCGAAAAACTGTCGATGACCAGGCACGAATAACCGGCCTCCTGCGCGGTGCGCGCCGCGTCGAGATACCGCTCCGGCCGGTGCGGCGGCGACATCACGTCGACGTCGAAGGCAAAGGCGTCTTTGAGGTGCAGCGTCCGGCCGCCCTCAGTGTCGAGGACCGCGACCTTGCCCCGCGGGCCGGCGATGCCGCGCGCCAGGCGCAACGCGCTGTAGGTCTTCCCGCTGTTCGTCCCGCCGACCAGCGCGACGAACAGGCCGTGGCGCTCGCTGATCTCGGACGCCGGGCGGAACTTGAACGTGGTCATGGGGCTTGCGACTCCATAGCGATCTCGAATTTCGTTTCTGCTGCGACTGCCCAGCTCGGGAGCTCGATGCGCACGGACTGATAGCCGGGCCATTCGTTGCGCGCCGCGCAGTCGGCGAAGCGCCGCAGTGCCTGCTGATACCGGCGCCGGCCGAAGTGCAGGGCCTCGGCGTCGAGCTCGCCTAGCCATGAGAGGTGCGGCGCATCCTTCCCGACGACGACGAAGCGCTGCGGCTGCGCGTCGACGCCGATGCCGCGCATGACGTCGAGCATCAACGCCGCGCTGACGTGGTAGCCGAACGACGCGACGGCGCGGCCGAACTCGGCGGGCCGCGGGTCGGCGGCGGTCTTGATCTCGAGCGGCAGGCGCCCGTCGGCGATCACGCGATCGGCGCGCACCTTCAGGAACACGCCGGTCTCGGGCTCGCGCCAGATCATCGTCACTTCGCTGAACCCGCGGGCCTCGAGCAGCTCGGCAATCTGCGGCTCAGCTCGCAGGGCCGCGGCCATCGCTTCGACGCGCTCAGCCTCGAACGGCAGCAGCACTTCGCGGCCGGCATTCGTCTGCGCGTTCGTCCAGGCCTGCCCCTGGTTGGACCGGGGCGACATGAACTCCGGCATCGTCTTGAACCTGCGCGTGAAGACCTTCCGGCCCTCGATCGCGAGACAGTGCAGAGCGCGGCCAATGCGAAGGTGCTTCGCGTCGTCATCGCGCGGCCCGCCGCCAAGGTAGTGGTGCCAGTGCGCGACCTTGGGGCAGTCGTCACTCAGCTTCTTCAGGTCGCTCCCGGTGACGGACAGGCCCGGGCAGCAGTCGCCGCGATAGACCGCGTCTGCGATGCCGAGGTGCACGCCTTCGCCAAGCTCGGTCATGCGATCCACGTCACGGTCGGCCGTGCCTCGTGCCCGCGCTTCCACACGCACCAAGCGAAGTCGGTCGACCCGCCGGCGAACTTCGCGACGCCTTCCATCACGAGCCGGCCCGGCGGGATGCTCGGCCGCCGGCTCAGCAGCAGCACGCGCTCGACGGGCGTCGACAGGAAGAGGGCCTGCCGTTCCTGGCTGAAGAGGAACGACGCGGGCAGCAGCATGGCGACGCGGTCGTGCGCGAGGGTGAGCGCGCGGCGGATGAACGGCACGGCCTGCGCGAATGGCGGGTTCGTGACGATGTTCTCGAACTCATACGGCCCGCCGCGATCGCCGAGGAAGTCGATCTCTTCTTCGACGACGTCGTCGATGTCGGCGTCGCGGCGGCGGCCTCGCAGATCGGATCCGCACGCTTCAAGGCCTGCGCGCTTCGCCGCGCGGACGATCGTCCCGAGTCCTGCGGCTGGTTCGACGAGCGTCCCGACGAACCGAACGTTCTGGAACAACAGGTCGGCGCACCAGTCGGGTTCCGTATAGAACTCGTCCGGCTCGCGTTCGTAGCCGCTCGAGCGCGCGTTGCCTTTCTTCGGCGCGGTCATGCGGCACCGCCCGATCCCGGGCGTATGTGCTCGATCGCCTTGTCGGGATTCGCGGTGCGCCAATCGGGCCAGCTGCGCCGCTCGTTCTGCTCTTGCTTCGCGGACAGTGCCGCCACGACCTGCTCGGGCGTGAAGCCCGCGCGCATCGCGCCGTCGAATGCCAAGATCGCAACGTCGATCCATTCCGACAGGTCGTCGGGCCTGGCTTCGATCTCGCGTAGCTCTTTGCGGATATGGTCGAGCACGCCTTGCGTGCGCGCGCCGGGGCCGAACGTCGCTTTGCTGAATGCGCGTTGGCGGTGAAGATGCGCAGCCAGGTCCAGGAACCCGTGGGCGCGTTACGATGTCGAAGGCGCGCGACGGCGTCATGCCGGCCTCGCGACGGTCGTCGAGTATCGCGCGCCCGGGACTCGCGGCGTGGCGCGGGTCTTCGGGTCGAACTGGATCACGGGCGCGGACAGCACCTCGAGGCGGTCGTGCGGGATGTCGTTGTAGAGTTCCTTCGTCCACGGGCTCTTGCAGCTGTAGCGCCAGCCGCTGCCGTCGACGGCGTACCAGCGCGCGCGGATCGTCGCTTCGAACGTCTTGGCGGCCTTCCCGTCGCCGAGGCGCACGCGAACGCGCGTCATCAGCTTGTGCCCGACGGGCGGCGGTTCACGCGTCAGCATTGGCGGCCCTCCGTGCAAGGCGCTCGCGGACGACCGCGGCGCTGATCATGTCGTGCTCGCGGTTCGCGCGCTCGGCTTGCCAAAGGCCGCCGACGAGCTGCAACCGGACGAGCGACCCGCGCACGCTCAGCGCATCCCAGGCTTCGCGCGCTTCGTCGGAGTCCGCGGCGGGCCGCTGCGTATAGACGCGCGTCGACGTCGGATCCGTGTGGCGTCCCTTCTTCATGGCTCGAACTCCCTTCATGCGGATGCAGCGCGCGCGCACCTCCGCGCGGCGCAGTGCGGCGTCCCAGATGTCGAACCCGCCGGCTGCGCGGCGAGCAGGGCGCATTCTTCACGCGCGCGGATCTCGGCGCCGGACATCGGTCGCGCCGGCGCGCAGCCCGGGAGCACGAGGAACCCGAGCAGCACGGCCATGAGGAACCCGAAGCCGAGCAGGTCGGCGCCGAACGACGCGGCGGCGCGGCGGGTCGTCGGGCGGGGCGCACGCCATTTCACGGTCCTCGCCTCATAGCGATGAACCCGCAAGACCGCAGCGGCCGACCCGCGCCAATTCCAGCTTGTTCGCTTCGGCGAAGAAGCGGGCGGGCTGCTCGCCGTTCGGGTCGTACGAAATCGTGTCGCCGGCCCGCCAACCAATCCAGCGCCATGCCATGCACTCCGACCCGATGCAGCGGCACGGGATAGGGTTCAGGGCGTGCGGCTCTTCCGGCGGAGCGGCTTGCTTCCAACGGTTGCCGACGGTGTTCGTGAAAGCGCATAGCGCGCGTGCGGGCACCACTTCGTCGCGGCTTCCTGCTCGGTCACGAGGTTCACAGCGGCCCCCCGAACACGAGGTCGCGCTCGATCTCGCCGAGCTTCGCGATCACGCGATCGCAGGCGATGCGCCCGGCTTCGGTCGCTGCGGCGTCCTGCCGCTCCCGCACGCGGTCGCGGAGCAGGCGCACCGACATGAGCAGCCCCGCCCGCATGTCGGCGTCGCGCGTGGCGGCGACCTGATCGCGCGAACGCACGGGCCGGCGCAGGAACGGCGACACGTTCGGCGCGGCGTCGATCAGCGAGCCGTCATCCTCGGGCGTGTACATCACGCGGACTCCCCATAGATGCGCGCGTGCTGCGTGCAGTAGCAGCCGACGGTGCGGCGTCGGCCGCAGTCGGCGGTTGAATCCGTCGCGCAGCGTCACGACGGCGACGCAGCGCAAAGCGGTCGGCGCGTCGACGAAGCGGCGGCGGGCCATCAAGCGGCCCTCCCGACGAGGCGGCGCACGCGAGTCCGCGCGCGCTCGAGCGACTTCCGGGCGCCCTCGACGTTGGCAGCCGTGCGCGTCGCGTACTCGACGCGGTGCTCGAGGCGGTCGTACTCCGTCGGCTTCCAGCCGGGCGCCTTCGCTTCCTCGGCCTTCTTCGCTGCAAACGCCGCGCGGGCGCTGAAGTTCCTCGAGGTGCTGCTCGGCACGCTCGACCGCGCACTGCGCTTCTTCGATCGGGCACGTCACGAGACGCGCCGGCACCACGATCTCGTTCACGCGCGCGACGCGGCCCGGCTTCGCAGGTCCAGGCCACGGTCTCGCGCCTCGAACGGTCGGCGGTCTGGCTGGTGACGATGCAGGCGACATAGAAACGATCGCGGCTCAGCCGCTGATACCGGCGCCCGGTCTGGGGGTCGACGGCGACGAAAAGACGATCGGACATCCTGGCTCCCAGTCCCGCCATCGGGCGGCGACGGCGTACAGATTACGCGTCTTGCGTACAATGTCAACGCAAAAGCGTAACCGCGACCCTGGCGATAGCCGCAGCCCGTGTCAGGGTCGACCCGATCACTTTCGGGGCTGTCTGATGGATCGATGCCGCTTGATGCTGTGGTTACTCGGATGGGTGCCGGTCGCCGCTGCCGGCGTTCTCGCCGTCATGCTCGTGATCGGCGCAGCGCGGGCCCCGAAAGTGGCCGAGGGCCTCGCGATGATCTTCGTCGGGCTGGCGGCGGGCGCGCTGCTGCACGCTGCGGCGTACGCGCTCGAGGCCCTGCAACAGATCGAACGGTTGATGCGCGAGCAGACGCGCCGCCGATCGGTGACGAGCGGCTAGACGCGCCCGAGCTGCTGACGCAGGGCGGCGAGGCGCCGCTCGAGCGCGGTGATCTCGTCGGCGATCGCGCGCAGTTCCTCCGCGAGCGGCTTCCCGGCGCCAGCCAGAGCGGCCATCCCTTCGGGCGACGCGCCAGCAAGGGCGAAAATCTTCCCGGGGTCGCAGCCGTAGTGCGCAAAGACGGGCGCAATCGCCCGCGCGATCTCGAGCGGCAGCAAATCGCCGCCGAAACCTGTCTTCGTAGTGCTGCCAGCTCGACACGTTCTTCCCGCCGATCGCTGTCGCCAAGGCCTTGAGCGGCACGCCGTGATCCGTGCGCAATGCCTTGAGCGTCTGCGCGACGACGCTCGTCGTAGGGCGAGTGGATGAAGGCATCGCTTTGCGCGCGGGCTTCAAGGCGATCACCTGAGATGGCCGATTCTCACGCATCGGCGATTGCGGAACGCTGCGGACTCACGACCGAAACGAGTACGCGCGCAGCGGTTCACCGTCGCTTACGCTTTTGACGTTGACGGCGTACCGCAGAAAACGTAACTTCCGCCCTCATGAACCAGGCGGAAGTGATCATCTCGAAATTCGGCGGCCTCTCGGCGCTGGCGCGCGAGCTCGGGAACATCCCGGTCTCGACGGTGCAGGGCTGGAAGGAGCGCGGATCATCCCGGCGAGCGCCAGGGCGCGGTGCTCGCCGCCGCGCGCCGCTGCGGGATCGCGCTCGAGGCCTCCGACTTCATCACGATCGACGCGCCCGCTCCGGCCGCAGCGTCGGCTGCAGCATGAACTCCGAAACCGCACGCCTGCGCGCTCCCTTGGGCCGGGCCTCTGCGGGCGCGCGGCGCCGCCGACCGGACTCCCCGGCGGCGTCGCGCGCATCACGACAGCAGGAAGACCGCGCCGGCGACTGCAATCGCCAGCGCGGCCAGGAAGCAGAGGCTCCATGTGGGCAGTGGCATCGCCCAGCAACATGGAGGAGTCCCGTGGATCCGTTCAACGCAGCAGGCCGAAAGGTTCTTCCGATGAATGGCAGCGCGACCGCGCTTGCGATCCGAGAAGACATGCTCAACACGCTGCCGCGCGTTCTGGCGGCGGCATCATCCGAAGACGCTCGCGAGGTGGACAGGCGCAACACCGCGAGCTGCGAACAACTGGTTGAACGCCGCGTGTGCACCCAGCGCGGAGCACTTGTGCGCCCTCGCGCGCGAGTGTCCCGAACTCCGGGAGCATGCCGCGCGCTGGCTTGGGATCGAAGCGATGCTGCGCGAGGGGGCGTGCTGATGCCCCAACGGGAAGAAGATTTCGTCCCGTCATGACGCGGCAGTAATTCACGGCGCTGATCGCGATGGACGCGAACGACCGCGAAGAGGTCGCCGCGCTGATCGACCTGAAGCTCGCGCAGATGTCGGTCCGCGATCGCGAAGACATTCGAGTGCACACGTCGCTTGTGCGCGTGCGGCGCCGGATCGCGGAGGCGAAGCCTGCCGCGCAACCCCTGAACCCCGAGGGATAGATGGCGAGAAAGCTTGGAGCGAAAGCGGCGAAGCGCCGCGAGGAACGGGCCGCGAAGGCGCAACCGGTCGACCCGGCGGGCGTGCCGGACGCGACGATCAAGAAGCACGTCCTGAAGTGCAGCGAGTACCGCGCCGCGGTCGACAAGGCTAACGGCGAGTACCGCGCGGCGCTGAAGGCCGCGAAGAGCGACGGCGTCGATCCCGGCGTGATCACTTGGTACCTGCGCACGAAGAATCGCGAGCTTCAGGAAGTCGACTTCGAGACGAAGCAGCGCAACCGCGTTGCCATGATCATGAAGCTTCCGCTCGGCGCGCAGCTCGGGCTGTTCGAAGACGGCCAGACGGTCGCCCGCAAGGTCGACGCGGCGAGATCGCCGGCGAGGGCAAGGCCACGAAGAAGGCGGCCCGCTCGAGCGCGAAGACGATCGCCGCCGCGAAGCTCGCCGGCAGCAAGGCGGGTTCCGACGGCAAGAACATGGAGCACGACTTCGAAGACGGCTCGCCCGAGGCGCTCGCGTTTCGAGGCCGCATGGAAGGACGCGCAGAACGCGCTCGCGCGCAAGACGTTCGGCGCAGAACAGGCGGCGGGCCGCGCCTGACCATGAAGAAGACGCGAGTCCTAGCCCTCGACCTGTCGACGTTCGTCGGATGGGCGATCGATGCCTCGGATCCTGGCGCACCGCCGATCATGGGCACGGAGCGAATCCCGCCGGTCGCCGACGGCGAGGGCTACGGGCTCACGTTCTTCAGGTTCCGCCACTGGTTGAGCATGGCGATCTCGGTGCACCAGCCTGATCTGGTGGCATTCGAGGCGCCGCTGCTCGCCAGTGGCGTAGCCGGTCACTCAAGCGAGCTCAGCGGCCGGCTGCTGATCGGCCTTGCCTCGCACTGCGAGGAGGTGTGCTTCGCTCAGAACCGCGAGGTGGTCGAAGGCAACCTGCAGAGCGTGCGGAAGTCTTCTGCGGCACGGCCACGCGAAGAAGCGCGAGGTGCTCGCCCGCTGCTACGCGCTCGACTGGCTTCCGAAGGATCACAACCAGGCCGACGCCGCCGCGCTGTGGGCCTACACGCGGCACGAGATCGGCGTCGGGCCCGATCTCGGCTCGCCGCTGCTCGCGGGCGTGTCGTGAGCGAACGCCGCCAGCCCTGGGCTGAAGTGGTACCCCGCCGACTGGCGCGCCGACCCGCGCCTGCGCATGTGCTCGGCCGCGGCCCGGGGCGTGTGGAGATCGACCTGCTCGGGTACATGCACGAGGCCGAGCCGTACGGGCACCTCGTGATCGCCGGGCAGAAGCCGACCACGCAGGAGCTCGCGGCCCTGATCGGACTGCCCGCCGGCGTGGTCGCGAAGGCCCTCGAAGAGCTCGCCCGGCGCGAGGTGTTCAGCGTCGACGACGAGGGCCGGATCTATAGCCGGCGCATGGTGCGCGACCGCGAGAAAAGCGAGCAGGGACGGGCTTTTGGAAGCCTCGGGGGAATCCGAACCTGAAACGCAAGGGTAAGGGTCGAACGCAACAGGGGGGGTTAACCCCCGCGCAACACCCAGAAGCCAGAAGCCAGAGGCCAGAGGCCAGAGAAGGGAGAAGAGGGGGGAGCCGCGCCTGCGGCGCAGCCCCCGCTGCCCCTCCCGATCCCCCCGACGACGGGTTCGCTGCTCGACATGCCGGTCGATCTCGATCGCACCCAGACGCGAGCAGCCGTCGACGAATGGAACCGCATCGCCGGAGCAGCACGACCTGCCGCGCGTGCAGATGCTCACCGAGCCGAGACAGCGCGCGCTGCGGAAGCGGCTCGCCGACGTCGGCGGCCTTGAGGGCTGGCGCGCCGCGCTCGCCAAGGTCGGCGCGTCGAAGTTCCTCACGGGATCGAACGACCGCGGATGGCGCGCCGACTTCGACTTCGTCATCCGCGAAGCCGCATTCACGAAGCTGATGGAAGGCAAATACGATGACAGGGAACCTCGCGACGCGGACCAGTTCCGGAACGGTTTCGCTCAGCTCGTCGCTGAAGGCCGCGTGTGAGCCGGAGACGCGCGCGAGCTATCCCGACGCCGGCGGGATGCAGATCGTTCGCGTGTGGCATCCGCCGGCGAGCGTGACGCAGGACATGCACGACGACGCCGTCGCAACGCTGCGGCGGCTCGACGTAGCGATGGCGCCGGCGACCGACGACACGATCTCGAAATGGCTCGTGTCACTCGGCAACCTCGTGGCCACCAGCCAGGGCGCATCGGAAGCGCGCCAGGCCGTCGCCACTACGCGAAGATGCTCGATCATCCCCCGTCGTGCTTCACGCCGCGCACGCTGCGCGAGGCCGGTCGGCCGGTTCAAGTTCTGGCCCGCGTTCTCCGAGCTCGCCGAGTTCCTCGACGGCCTCGTCGCCGAGCAGCGCGCACTGCGCGATCGGCTAGAGCTGCTGACGCGCGCACCGATCAGCGACGAAGCGCCGGCCGGCGACGATGCCGCGCCCCGTGCCCTACCGCGACCTGCCCGCCGAACGGCAGGCCGAGCACGATCGGCTCATGGCGTCGTTTTCGCGCGAGCCTGATCGACGATGCCCCGCAGGCCGTGCAGTCGTCGCCGGACACGCCAGGGCAGCGCGCGGTGCGCGAGCAGGCCGCCGAGCTCGGCCGCGCGTGGCACGCCGCGCAGGAAGCCAAGGGGCGCGCGGCGTGAAGAACCGAGTCGAACAGATCGGGCGCGCGACGCTGTACCTCGGCGACTGCCTCGAGATCCTGCCCATGCTCGAGCAGATCGACGGCCTCGTCACAGATCCGCCGTACTCGAGCGGCGGGCAGTTCCGCGGCGATCGCATGCAGCGCACCGCTGCCAAGTATCAGCAGACGCAACTCGCGACCGCTACGCCGACTTCAGCGGCGACAATCGGGACCAGCGGTCGTTCGGCTACTGGTGCGCGCTGTGGCTCGGCATGGCGCGCGAGATCGCGAACCCTGGCGCGCTGTGCGTGCTGTTCTCGACTGGCGCCAGCTGCCGACCACGACGGACTACGTTCAAGCCGGCGGATGGGTTTGGCGCGGGATCGGCGCATGGGACAAGGGCGAGGGCACCCGGCCGCAGGCTGGCCGCTTCCGCGCGCAGGCCGAGTTCTTCGTCTGGGGCTCGAACGGCCCGCGCGAGCTGGTCGGCAGCGTCGCGCCAGGCGTGATCCGCGAACCCGTGATCGGATCCGAAAAGCAGCACATGACGGAGAAGCCGGTGCCGCTATTCGAGCGGATCGTCGACATCGCCGGCGGGACGACCTCGACCGTCATGGGATCAGGCACGACCGGAGTCGCAGCGATCCGGCTCGGCCGCCGCTTCATCGGATGCGAGATCGACGAGCACTATTTCGACGTCGCTTGTCGTCGCATTGAAGAGGCGCACCGCGCGCCGCGCATGTTCACCGACGAGACGCTCCAGCAAGGGGCGCAGCAGCAGGCAAGCCTCCTATGACGAAGATCGTATGGCACGACATCCGCGACCCGGTGCCCCACGGCTGGAAGCTGGCGCAGTCGCTGAAGACGCTCCACCACAACCGTTATCGGATCATGATCACGCCGATCGCCCGGCAGTGGAAACAGAAGACCGAATCGACGGATCGGCGTCACGGCGGGCCGCCTGCTTGTGGCGATGCCCGTCGGCTGGCACACGTCGCGCGCCCTGGCGAAGATGCTTCGGAAGAAGCGCGACAACGTCGGCGTTCAGCTGCTGCGCGCGTACCGGAAAGGGCTGGTGGAGCGGCGTCCCGCTGCGTGCCCGCACTGCGGCGAGCGCATGTTCGAGTGGCGGCGCAAGTGAGCGCGGTTCGATCCTGCCTCGCGCACGTCGTGCCGAGCTCGCCGACATCAGCCGAGGGCCTCGAGGCCCTGCGGCAGCGCGCATGGACCGAGCAGGGGATCGTCGTCCTGAACCCCGACGAGGTGCTCGACGACTTCGTGCGGCAGGCGCTGAAGAACGAAGCGGTGCGGCGCTGGGGCCGCAGGATGCGCCGGTAGCTCATGGGCAACGCCACGCAGGCGACGGGACCGTTCCAGCTGCTGATCGTCGGTCGGCCTGGTGGCTGAACCCGCCGAAGACCTGCGGCCCGTGCTGCCGTGGTGGCCGGTCTTCAGGCTCACCAACGCCGACCGCTGGTCGTTCTTTCGTGTGCACGAAGCCAACGAATGGCCCGAGGTCATCGACGTGACGCAGCAGGTCGAGCAGCTGCTCACCGATCGGCTGGCGGAAAAGATCGGGCGAGCACTGAAAGCGACGCAACCGAAGAGGGGCGCGGCCATGATGGAACACGAGTCCAGCGAGATCAGGCCGAGCGTCGAGGCGGCGACGTCATGCACGGATCGGCGATGGCGATATCGTGCGTGCCGAACCCGACAGGAAGGATCCGAAGACCGGCTCGCTTCAGTACCTCGACGCTCGAGGCGAACCGGGCTCGCCCTACAAGGTGATCGACACCCTCGACGCCATGCTGCGGGCGGCGACCATCACAAGGGCACAGCACACGGCGGGGGGATCGCTTCCGCATTGCGTACGAAATGGCGGGGCTTCCTGGCGTGCGAGCTGCTCCGCTCATGCCCCAGATCCGGGGCTCGACGCCGAGCACGTCGAAGACCGACGCCACAGATCGACGCAATGCAGACGGTCGACCAGTCGCTGCGGATCCTGGTGCTGGGCTCGCCTGCGTGTCGCTGCGTGGTGGCGATCTGTGGCGAGGGCGTGTCGCTGAACGCATGGCGTGAGCGTGAGCGGATCCGACGCACGACAGCGCAGCAGATCCTGATCGATGCACTCGAGGCCCTTCGTGATCTGTACGAGATCGCTTGACGCCGGGACGCGAGGGCGACAGGGTGCGGGCAATCGCGATTCGCGCGCCCGCCCGTTCCCTACGTGCGGGCGTTTCCGTTTCCAGATCATGCAGTCGAGGGCCTGATGCCTCGCCGCTCGTGGGATCACGGGGGCAAGACTGCGCACGCTCGAGGGCTATGGCGTCGCGTGGCAGAAGCTGGCGTCGGATCCTGCTGCTCGAGCCGCTGTGTCGGATCTGCGCAAGCCAGGGCCGCACGACCGCAGCGACGCAGGTCGATCACGTCGTGCCCAAGGTCGACGGCGGGACCGACGACGAAGAGAACCTGCAGCCGCTGTGCTCGCCATGCCACGACGCGAAGACGCGAAGCGACAAGGGCGCGCGGCCTCGAGGCTGCGATGCGAACGGGCTTCCGCTCGACGCGTCCGCATCACTGGCGACGGCCGCGGCCATGACGCGAATGACACGACCTTCGGCCGGGAAGGGGGTGAGGGCGGAGCAAATCTCGGGGGCCTAAGCTCCAGACA